>VXBP01001310.1:95586-135862 GCA_013400115.1 Rhinopomastus cyanomelas | reverse complement strand
GATTTTTCTCTGCCCAGTTCTCCAGCCTGTTCAGACCTCGCTGAACGATAGCACAGTCTGCAGGGCAGTTGGCAACACCACCCAGCTTTGTGTCGTCAGCAAACTTGCTGACAGTGCATGCCAATCCCTCATCCAGGTCATCAATGAATAGATTGAACAGGACCGGTCCCAGCGCCGATCCCTGGGGCACTCCACTAGATACAGGCCTCCAACTAGATTCTGTCCCATTGACCACTACTCTCTGACTTCTACCCTGTAGCCAGTTTACAATCCACCTTACTACCTGAAAATCTAGGCACTGGTGAGGCCATATCTTGAGTATTGTGTCCAGTTTTGGGCACCTCAATACAGGAGAGATGTGGGCGTGCTGGAGCAGGTGCACAGGAGGGTAGCTGGGCTGGTGGAGGGACTGGAAAACAAATCTTATGAGGAAGGACTAAAGGAGCTGGGGCTGTTTGGTTTGAGGAAGAGGAGGCTGAAAGGAAACCTTATCACTCTCTATAACTACCTGAAAGAATGTTGTAGAGAGGTTGGTGCTGGTCTCTTCTCACAAACACTTAGTGAAAGAACAAGAGGGAATGGGTTCAATCTACTGATACTAGGATGAATTTTTTTTTCACAGCAAAGGTGTTCAGGCACTGGAATGGGCTTCCCAGGGAGATGGTTGAGTCGCCATCCCTGGATGTGTTTAAAGATTGCTTGGATGAGGTGTTGAGGGATCTGGTTTAGGGGTGAACTTGTAAGGTAGGGTAGATGGTTGGACGTGATGATCCTGTTTGCGTAAATCCAAACACAAAACCTTGGGCAAAGTTTTATGCGGTGCTTTATTGAGGCCTCGGGAACCAGGGGTACACACCCAAATCTGGCTCCGAGGTTTGACTCTACTCTTACTCTTTTTATACTGTCAAGATTGCATAATCTTCATACATATTTAACATATTACTACACTATCTAATACATATGTATCTTTTCTCCGCTTCCCACGCTAATTAAGTTTCCTCCCCTTTGAGTCTGCGCGGTATGGTTGAGTGGTGGTCTCTCGAGGGTCGTAGCGCCATCTTGAGATGAAATAAGAGGTCTTCCTCACTGTGTCCTTTTCACCTCTTTCCTTCTGGCAACTGTTCATCCACCTGAATGTCGTTGTGGCCCACAGGTTCTCGTAATCGTTCCACTTGACTCTGCAAGAATGCTATGTTCTTCTTTCCCCTGCTCTTAGTTAAAACACTCCTATTGTTACAGATACTGTTTAACCAACATAAATCTGTCTTGTTACAATACATTCTATTTCACAACCTCTACATGATTGTGGCCGATTTTCTTGGCCCTTGGGTAGGGTCTGTACAAGAGCCTTAGCAGCATATGAAACTATTATCGTTTTTCCTTTACTCATCCCAACAATCCCAGGGGTCTTTTCCAACCAGAGTGATTCTGTGATTCTGTAAAACTTTCTGTTGTAGTAGCTTAGTGACCTTTACAGATAATGAACTTGCAGAGCCAATGAAAAATGCTCTCTTGTGTAACTTTATAGCTTGCTAGCATCAGCGCTTAAGGGGTATATAAAAAACATTGTATTCTCAATAAAATGTCTTCGATCCACAGTTGGAGTCTGGGCCAAATACACCACGCAGTTTAAAGCTAGGAGTTGTCAAGGTGGCTAAGCTTCCTCCTACTCAACTAGTTTATGCAGCATGTTTCCCATGTGACAATTTCAGTAATTCTGAAATAATTTCTGACCAAGTGTAAAGAAAACATGATAGCTTCCTGTTTCTACTTGTGTGTAGCACATGCTGTTACTTAAAAGGAAGATGTCAATCTGTCTTAGGCCCCAACCAGAAGAATATCCTTACAAACTTTTTGTTGCTTTATTTTAAAATGGTGCTAGAGAGGTTCTGTGGTCATGTTTCTTAATGAATCCTTTAAACCACTCCCCACCATAACTCATCCCATGGCCTTACATCTGAAGCAGACCTGAACTGAAAAGCTTTAGAGACAACTGTTAAAAGGCATCTACAACCTGGCACTTTCACTAAGAGAGTGCAGATGCTGAAGAGAGGCTGTCTTATCAAAGACACATCCAAATCAACAAGTGTTTTTTACAGTGGAGGAAATCACAGCACCTCCTATAAATATCTGAACACATGTGTATAGCCCCTACACCAGTTAGATTTGTATTACCTCAACATAAGAGTTCGTAAGACACATGTAATCCTTAGATGTCAGAGGCAGAAGGTCGTTCAGAGTAATTATAACAAAACAAAGCAAAATAAAATCCCCAGAAGATTACTGAAGACAGAAAACAGGCTTTGTGAAACAGTGGACAAATCAGAATGGAGAGAAGTCACTGGGATAAACAGCCCTAGCTATCTACGTTACACATATTCAGATTCTGAGTCTTCGACCTTTTTTTTTTTTTAACCAGCTCACTCCTAATTTGAGAATCTGAATATCTGACACTCATACTCTGCTGCTGGAAAACTGACTTAGAAGTATTCCCAGAAAGGCTGCAAAATAAAATTTTTGTAGATAATTTAGAGAAACTTCCAGAAATCACAATTTGTACATTCAAGTTAATTCAGTATTTAACTGAAGTGTTGTAGTTTGAATCTGGTGGGTTTCTTGCCTGAAGGACTGGAAAGTTGCTACGACAACTTGTGATGAGCATCCTACAATTCCAATTTTTTGACTCTACAGAACCAGTACGTCTAGTTTGGAGCTTCCTGTTTCCTGTCTGGTTTGTGTTCAAAGGAGAAGCTCATTGACTGGACTGGGTGACCACTAGCAGCCATCTTTCCCTTGGGACATGGTGAATGGAGACAGTGGGAGTTTTGGAATCTCAGAGGTTGGTGAAGGAAAAGTTTTGTCTGAATCCAGTGTTTGCTAAAATAGAGTGATTTATCCCCTTATTTGTGGAGGCACAAATTGGCACACTGGCAATGAAAGACTGGCATGTAGGCACATGGAACAGGGGACTGATCCTTAAAATATCCATTGGCACTATGAGACTTATCACAGAATCACAGAATTATTATTGAGGCTGGAAAAGAACTCTAAGATCATCAAGTCCAGCCTATGATATAACATCACCACAATCACGTAGACCATGGCACTAAGCGCTACATCCAGTCTTTTCTTAAAAGCCTCTGGGGATGGTGTCTCCACCATGTCCCTGGGCAGTCCATTCCAGTGTCTGATCACCCTTTCTGTGAGGAAGTGCTTCCTAATACCAAACCTAAACCTCCACTGATGCAGCTTCACACCCTGCCCTCTCATCCTATCACTAGTTGACTTGGCTGAATGGATTTCATGTTCCCACAAGGAAATGAAATACTGGAGGTTTTTTCCCTTTTGAGGGTGTAAAAGTAGCAGCTAGGCCCAGTTATATAAGAATGTTTGATTAATCTCTATATGTCTTTGTGTTGGGGGTTTTATGTTGTGTGAATTAAATATGCCTTGTTGGGCTTTTTTCCCTAAATCAAGTCAGTTTTTATTTTGTCTATTGATTATTAAGTGGGTTGTGAACTCTCCTTAGTTTTTTTTGTTTTGGTCTATTAGCACATCATCTTGTCTCAGACTTGATCAACTGATCAACCGATGACACAAATGAGTACAATACCCAGAATATTCTCCCAGAACATCACTTACTGCTTGGTTGTAGAATGTGATTGGCACAAGAGGTTTCTACCCTATCCCAGCCATCTCCACAATTTCATACAGTCTCCCAGATGGAAGCACTTGGACCAGCAACACATTGTTCACCTGTTCACCTAGTCTGGCTTATATGCCACATGCTGGCTCACATTTTAACAGAAACAAGACAATCTCTTATATTGCTGAATGTCTCCATGATCAGGTTTTATATCTCTTTTCTTCTTCTACTTCCTACTAGAAGTAAGAATTCAGAAGGTAATGGCACTGAGATTTTTTTCCCACTACTACACTGGCTTATTATACTTATTTTAATATTTAAATGTATCCATTAGAATGTTACAGAATCCTTAACAACAGTGGCAGTGCTGATTATGTTTACACAAATTTTAGCACTTGTAATTTATTCCTAAATTGATATTAAGCCCTGCCCTTGAGGATGGTCATTATGGTTGCTACATTAATAAATGGTTAGGAAGTTGCACTGCTACCTTTATCCCATTTCTTGCTTTTGCCACCCATGCATTCCATACTATATGGTTTTCATACAGTCTCAAATTATTTGAGTAAATACAGCTGTATCACACAGTATCTGATATTAGAGAGGCAGAAACTATCGTAATTTTTGAGGCAGCAATAATAAAGAATCCCAAGAGTACTCCCAAATGACTATTCATCATCATCATACCACCCAGGTGGCTGAGAAAATTAATGCTAGATAGATGTTTTCTTAAAAAATTGAGTAAGAAACCAAGATGACAACCCAAGTTTCTAAGCAAGCAGGTTTTTGAGGGAGTCACTGTCTTGCAGACTACTAGTCTGGCTCCAGAAAGACTTGAAACTTAAATTAGATATTTCTTTAGGAATTGCTGACAATACCCAGGGAACACCAAGGTGTAAATCACTGGACCTGTATCAGCAGATGCCATTATTACAGCAAATTGGATACTAGTTAATAAACAGCTTCTTCTATACTGCTTCACACACTGAAATCACCACACATCTCAGCAGTGCTGTAAGATCAGACAATGATTCAGAAATGATTTCTTCTATTGTTTTTTTTCTCTACAAGAAATTTCTTTCCCTTCTAATCCTCTCTTTGATCCAAAACATCCTCTTCAATTTCTTTATGTTTCTTTTCCTTTCTCCTCTTCTTAATTCTTCTACTTAGTGTTTCTCACAGTCATGTCCAAGAACTGCAATAGTGCAGTTTAGTGCCAACTAAACAGCAATTCAGAAGGTTCACAGCAGGCATCAAATCAAAGGCTGCTGGCTACATCCTATTTCGTCTCTGTTGAGAATCTAACCCCAGGTTCAACTACGGAAAACAATCAGGCAAAGACAGTGTAAAACATCTATGTTTGCTACTTTTTATATCATCAGGTGCAGACAGGTTCAATCATTAAATTATTGCATGTGTGTGGGAGTATATGCAACTAGAGAAGTATTATTCTTGCGCACTTCCTGTTGTAAGAACAAGAAAATATACCACAAGTTATACAGCCTGTAAGACCAGAGGCTGTTATACAGTTCTTCACCCACTTGGAGACTAAGTACATATAGGTCAGAGTCAAACTTATGTGGCAGATCTGGGAATTCAAGATAATTCTTGATACATCTGTGATCTTGAATCTGTGAAGATGAATCTTGACCACATCTCTGTGACACATTCTTTAATACACCTGCTTAAGCTGGCATGAAAATGTGTCATAATATGTGAATTTAGAGAACATAATCGCTATAAAGGAATGTAATAAATACAGGAAAAAAACCCTCAAGCACTGTCTTCCTGTTAAAATTGCAATGGAATAATCTACTACTGCCAAGAAATCAGTTTTTTCCAAATTCTGCCAAGCTATGCATCATCATTCTTCTTTTTCTTCCCACTACAATATTTACTACTTACTAAAACCCTTTCAGAAACAGTGAAAACAAAAGACAAAATGGATGTGCTCCACATATGGAAAAATAAAGGGCTAACTTGCAATACAAGTACACATTTAGATCACTGGATTGCACACAAGAGGATATATTAAGCTCACAGTAGTAAACTGATCATGCTGATATATTCCAGCACTTCTAACTATAGAGCTTTAAGAGCCAAATTTTCATGAGGATTTCACATTTCAGAAAATGTAACTGCTACTTTCTATAATCTTGTAGTTAAACAACTTGTTAATGGAAATACTGTTCTTTCTACCTAACATTACTGGTAAGACAGTGGTATGGAGAGCCAACATGAAAAATCATCGTAAAAAAATGTACTTTTAGTGGAATTGGGGTTTTTGTGTGCTTCCCACCAAATTCTGAGGAAAATAAAGCTTGGAATTTAAGAGTCATGTTTGAAGAATTGCATCAGATGAAATATATTCAATCACTGTACCTTCCCTCCTAAAGTTTAATTAATAAAAAGGAATGGATCTGTCTAGAAAGAAGCTTAGCTTTGATCATTAAAAAACATACAGATTTTGTTGAACGTAGAACTAGTGCCTGATAGTGTTACTGCAGCAATATATAAACACAGTGATCAGGACATCATTGCTTAGACCAAGCTACATTCTGAAAAGGACTGAACAAATGTCATGTATATGAATTACAGAGACAATACAGTTTCAGCCAGGAAGACAATTTCATACTGTGCACAACCTGCTCACATGAGCTACCTCAGGAAGTCAGCATCAATGCTTCATAAACTATACATACAGGACATAGAAAGGTCTTTTCATTTTTTTTTTTTTTTGTTACCAGCCCAGACCAGCCATCAAAGAGTAGCTACAACACTATCCTCAGGTTTTGAAAACTAGTGGGACACCTTTGGAGTTCTATACCTTTGGAGCACGCTGGTCTAGCTGTACACTCAGGCTAATCCATGTTCCCATGACACATAACATGAAGAAATGCAGTAGTCCATCTGGAGGAAGCACAGCTGTCACTGTCATGACTGAGAACATGGCAAAATTCCTAATTTTAATTCAAACTACTGAGTTGTAGTTCAGCAGTGTTGAAGTGCCTCCAACAGCAGATGATATCCTGCAATGGTTTAAGAGTCCTAAGATACTTAGGTACACAACTTAGAATTTAGAGGACAATAAAGAAATCCAACTACTGACACTTGCCTCTACCCACGACCTTACAAATACAGTCTTCTTCCAGTCACCTTATTTTACTTTCATTGTGTGGAATAGGTTGTAGTAGGGTTAGCCATGCCAAAACCAATGAAAACCACTCTCTCATATCTTCTGATTCCAGGGATGGCAGGGGCCAATGCTACCTTGTGCATGTGCATACTTAGTTGCCCACCTTCCCTCACATCACAGAGGCAGAAGAAGCACCAGTCACATAGGGGATAAAAAGAGGATTCAAACAGAGGCATCTGTGTACCAACCCCTGGAGCAGAAGACACCAAGGATCTGATTATGCTGAGGGGGAGGAGAAGGCTGAAGACATCAAGGACTCAGAGAAACCAAGGACCTAAGAGCCAGGGTGTCTGGGCCAATGAACTGAATGAGACATTGCTGGAGCATGGGAAAATTCCAATTTTCTTTCTTTTTCCTTTTCTCTTTTCTACTAGTTGAGTGCAGAAGACACTAGCTTTAGTAAAACTGATTTTTGTGTGGACCTATGGTGTAAGCCTCCTTGACTCAGCCAAAGCAAATCCACAAACCTGAGTTGCTCCCCTTTCTTCCTCTGATCAATCAGGATATGGCACTTCTAAACTCAGAACACCAGGTTTCCAACCTTATAGTGTCATGTCTCATGTCTGATGACAAAGTGAAATGACCCAAAATGTTGGCATCACTTTAAAAGCTAAGAAAATCTTTTTTCCCCTCAGAGGTCTTGCAGATCAGCAAGCCTAAACAAATAATCTCAAGTGATCTGAAAACTGCCTGCTGATGAAGGCAAGTCCTCTTCCTGTGCTAACAGACATATGCTTCTGGTCCTCCCTATGTGCCACCACTGGGTCTACTTCAATTAGCCAGTTCAAAGAAGAAAAAGCTGTCAACAATTTGTTCTTTCCCTGACGTTCCTCCCTCAGATGGAAGAGGATATGGTTTTCAGGCACATTAGTTTCCTAAGCTCAAACAGTCCCAAGGCCAACGTGGAAAGAAACAGGGCCGGATCTTTAGGGAGAAGCTAACTGTTGGATCAATTTGGCTATGTGTGGTAAAACTTCACCAGAAGTTTAACATCCATGCCTACTGGAGGCTTGGTCTAGGTGATCCTGCTGCGGCAGGGAGATTGGACTAGATGATCTTTTGAGGTCCCTTCCAACCCCTAATGATTCTATGATTCTATGATTCCAAAGAGAAAACTGACTGACAAAGACCTCTAAAAGCACATGCACCTTGAAACATTTCCTTTGCAGTTGAGGGTAAAGAAATTGGCTGGGTGGAGCTTTCCTCATCACACTCGACTTTGTGATTCAGGCTAAGGGGTTTTCACATCTGACAGAAAAAATACAGTGGTTTCCACTCTTCCAGGATTAAAGAAATGCTGCTTATTAGGACAACCAAGTGAGTTTCCTGGAATCTAGGCTGACATTTTTGTTTCTTATTTTACCACATCACCACATGATTTTAATAGACCTACACTGACTAGTGTAAGTGAGAAAGCATTAGGAATCTTTTATGTCCGGTCACTGAGATGCTTTCATAACTGCTTTTTTATTGGCTGCCAAGATGACCCTTTTACAGACAAATAAGCAGTCATGTAAATCTGTTTATTACAAATGATTGCAAGCAGATGAGAACACTAGAGTCAGTAAAATCTAAAACAAAGAGTCTAATAGTGTAGCCAGATGGAAATTCCTTTGGAAAGCCAAACAACCTTCACAGTGATTCCAGCTCTATTTTTCTAGTAGGTTATAATTGCTGCATTTTCCCCATGGCAGATACTCCAATACAGATCAATCTTTTACTGTTATCCCTGCAAGTGTTCCTTCACTTGTACAGCCTTCAATAACAGGAATGAGGTGAAATGGACACTTTATAAATTCCTGTTGGAGTTGCTGGTCCTCTAGTGAGATCAGCATAATTTGTTAGGGTGGGTAGAGTCCAGCAGCCCAACTGAAGTATAGCAGCAGCAGTTTCATGTCTCCAGGTCCAACCTGTTGTGAGGTCCAGTAGGCACAAACATACAAACACGTGTACAGCACATACATACAAATACATGTATTCAGAACACGCAGACACACAGAGCAGTTAACTGAATACCACGATCTTCTTCCTTACTTAGCAGGATGGAGGTCTGATAGTTCTAACTGGCTAAATAATTCCTCACTTCATTCTAATATTACTAGTATACAGACTTTCTATTACACATGCTGAGGAGGTGGAAGATTCACTTAGGTTAGGGTCTATTTGACCTGTAGGCATGATTTTTAGTATTGCATTGAGGGTATAATGACAGACCTTGAGTTATGTCATTAAGCTGACAGCCTCCTGACTAACATCTTCTTCAACCCTTAATTGCCAGGTTCTTCAGGCTACTAAGAAGCCAGCCATTCATTCTGTTTAGGGACAATTAAACATCCTTCAGCTGTCCAGTTCAACATATAACAAAAGCACCTTTGTCTTTAACAGGAGCTTTGTTTTCAACTCCCATCTGAAACACAAAGTGTTCATGTCCTCAGATGCTTTGGCACAAAACAGGATCCACAATCCAAGAAAAGTTCTTCAGCCTTCAGTCAAACATGTCAGTCTCTGTAAGCACAACAGCAATATATTTTGGCGCTCACACTTCCTACAGACATATAAAATCTGTAATGGAATGACTTTAAAAAAGTATTATTATAATTTTTTAAACAAGAACAAAAAACTCAAGCTCAACATTTTCTATCTCATTAGACAAAATGGTTCTATCAGCATTTCTGGGTCTCTTGACCAAACCAAAGAGAAGTCTTTAAAAGCAAAGCTTAGAGAAATTTGAAGCACTAAAACAAAAGTACAGATTCGTAGCTCTAGCTTTGGTTGTTCAAGCCAGTCTTCTCATTACCTCAGAGAAAGTACTTTGCAGGAACAGCCAATGCTAAATTAAGGAAGTGTCAGCATGAGGAAACTGGCATCAGGGTGGTTTGCGCTGCAGTCTCTATCACTCCCTCTCCTCAACTGAATACCAGAAAGAAATTATAATGGAAGGCTTGTGGGCCAAGATTAAGGACAAAGAAACATCACTCACAACTTACTGTCATAGGCAAACGAGGAGAAATTAGTTAAATTTATTATTAGGCCCTACATAATCCAGAAGGAAATGGTTATGAATCTACTTCATGAGCTGGACACTCATAAATCTATGGGGCCAGATGGATGACACCCTAGAGTACTGAGGGACCTGGCAGATGTGGTTGCCAAGCCATTCTCCATCATCTTTCAACAGTCTTGGTTAACCTGGGGTTGTCCCACTGGAGTGGAGGCTAGCAGATTTGATGCCCATCTTCAAGAAGGGCTGGAAAAAGAATTCTGGCAACTACGGGCCTGTAAGTTTCACCTTGGTGCCACACAAGGTTGTTGAACAGATCGTCTCAAGATGGAACAAATAAAGCTCAACCATGCGATCAGGCCCAGGCAGCATGGGTTCGTGAGAGACAGATCCTGCTTGACAAACCTGATCTCATTCTATGATAAGATGACCTGCTTAGTGGATGCGGGAAAGCCTGTTGTTGTAGTCTATCTGGACTTCAGTAAGGCCTTCGACACTGTCCCCCACAACATCCTCATGGCTGCCCATGGCTTGGACAGGCATGTACTCTGCTGGGTGGAACACTGGCTGGATGGCTGGGCTCAGAGAGTTGTGGTCAGTGGAGTTAAATCTGGTTGGAGGCCAGTCACAAGTGGTTTCCCTGAGGGCTCAGTGCTGAGGCCACTCTGTTCAACATCTTTATCAATGATCTTGATGAGGGAATTGAGTGCAGTAAGTTTGCAGGTGACATCAAGTTGGGAGGCAGTGTCAGTCTGCTGGAGGGTAGTAAGGCTATTCAGATAACTGACAGGATGCTGAATGTGAGCCAGCAATGTGCCCAAGTGGCCAAGAAGGCAAATGGCATCCTGGCCTGTATTAGAAACGGTTTGCCCAGCAGGAATAGGGAGGTGATTGTCCCCCTGTACTCAGCCCCGGTGAGGCGGCACCTTGAGTACTGTGTCCAGTTTTGTGCACCTCAGCGCAAGAGAGACATTGAGGTGCTGAAGTGAGTGTAGAGGAGGGCAACAAAGCTGGTGAAGGGCCTGGAGAATAAATCTTATGAGGAGAGACTGAGAGAGTTGGGGCTGTGTAGTTTGAGGAAGAGGAGGCTAACAGGAGACTTCATCACTCTCTACAACTATCTGAAAGGGCATTGTAGACATGTTAGGGCTGGTCTCTTCTCAGGGGTAATTAGCAACAGAACCAGATGGTATGGCTTCAAGCTTCAACAGGGTAGAGTTAGTGTAGATATCAGGAAAAAGTTATCCATGGAGACAGTGGTCAGGCACTGGAATGGGCTGCCTAGGGTGGTGGTTGAGTCACCACCCCTGGATGTATTTAAAAGTCACTCAGAGGTAGTGCTGGGGGATTTGTTTTAGGGGTAAACTTGTAGAGTAGGGTTGATGGTTGGATTCGATGATCCCAAGGGTCTTTTCCAACCTGAATGATTCTGTGATTTTATGATCAACCAAAATTTGGGAAAATTGCTATAATTTATTAGCAACCAAATCAGAGTAGGATAATGAGAAGATATTCATAATGTGATCATTCTAGCTGTAACCCAGACACGAAACTGATGTCATTTATCCTCATATGACACATTGAATAAACCCATTACAGCTCAGCACAGAAGACTAAATTTTCTGACACAAATTCCTCAGTTAAAAAAAAAAATTATCTGCTGCCTTTTTAAACTTTGTGTCAATGTGAAAGAAGTCAGAGAAACATATTTGCTGCTGCTTTAGGCTATGTGTAATGACCAACACTGAATTTCAGCTACAGTTCTGATCTTCCTAACACTACATTGTAATTGCATTTTAGCATAAACCATTTGGACACAAAGGCAACACTAGAAGTCATACATGCATGACATCTGCTAAGGCATACAAACAGATTCAACAAACAAAAAGCAAGGCAAATATAATAACCATGTCTTTAAAAAAAAACCGTAATGACTGAAAATAAAGTAATTCAATGTCCTACCAAAAGATATCTGCATTAATTCTACCATAGCCTTCTGGATGGTCTTTTCTGTCTATCCAGCGCAAATCCATTCTCCTCACAATTTCACCCAGAAATGTAAATGTTCTGAAGTTTTCTGCATGTAGGTAATTTATGATAATACCACATTATTGCTATAACATCAGCAGTAGACAAACCAATAGAATAACCACAGGGGTATTAATATATTAGTAAGGTCCTACTGTATAACTGCCCAGGTCATCCTGTGGCTTGCTAAAGAAACTGCTTAACCATAGCAATGTTCCAATTTGTCCCACTACAACAGGAACTCCCAAGCATCAGCAAGACTTTTTTTCTTTAAACAGAATGCTTTCTAACTTCAAGAGCATCCTTCCCTTGCGGCTTACATCAAACATTCCTGAGCTTCAACATTTCCCATGTTATTTTTCAAATATCCCATAGCCTAAATTATATAATTATATAAGATATATCTCCTGCCTTTCTAAACTATGTACACTTCAGTGACCTAATCACTTTGATTTACATATAGACTTAATGATCCTTTAAGATTCCTAGAAGAGAAACAAATCTTCCCACTGAATGCCTTGTAAATTTTACTTATCTTAATAGTCAAGCCAGTCCTCCTTTTCAGTTCAGTGAGTTCTCATATCATGATTACAGGGACCAGTTAAAAGGGCTGGTATTGCACCAGAGGCAGCCAGCACTACACAGAAACACGGCATGGTGAATATTCAGGAACTAACCCATCACTTTTGCTGCAAGCCACACTGCTTATGCAGCAGAATATCAGAATTGTCATCACAAAGGACTGAAACTATTTTGGACATTTAGTATTAATATGCTAGTGGCTACCTGCAGATTTACTCTAAGATGACCTGAAGATTTGATCTTCAGAAAAGCTCTCTGGCCAGACACCTGGAGACATGTTCCAGCACTACACTGGTTGGAGTGGTCCTGAAGACAGGACATTTATCTACCAAAACAAGTCAATCAGTCTCCTTGAAAGATTGTATTCACAGGCAGAGGCTGCAGAACCTAAGTTTTCCTAGCCTGAAATGAAAGGAATTTCTTTTCTTTACATAAAACCATGCTTTCCTTTATGACTCTAAACACTGAAGCTGATTCATCAGCTTAAAGTATGAAGTAGAAGATGACTTGTTGAAGCAGCAAACGACCTGAGATTCTGGAGAACAAGACAACTGTCTTAGGAGTTGTATATACTTTTTTTTGACCACACGTGCCTCATACGAGCCAATTTTTGTATCAAGAGGGTTACTTCTCTAATAAAATTTAAGCCACTCCTCAAACAAAACAATTTGTTCTACTAAAAGGCATTTTTTTTAATCAGTAAAATTACATCTTGGTTCTAGTGCTTATCTGTTATCTCGGGATGTGATTGTTTTTCACAGTCTCTGCCATCTTAAGCATAAAAGTAAAATTTATCAGCACAAAGGAAGACTACCTTTTCCAGTAAGAGTATGTCAAACGCCCTTACCAGATTCTAACCTGCTAATGAGTCCATATCCTCTGACCAATCAGACAGACATGCTCACCCTTTTTTTCCTTTCAATAGAGTAGCAATGAGCAAAACTTTGCAACTGTTTGAAACTGAAATAAACACTAAATCATAGCAGGATCACAGCTGATAAAAATGCAATTCTTAGAAAATGAGTAACACTCAGCATGTCATATGAAGGATATAAACTCAAAGACATGAAAGAGAAGCAAGCGAGCACAGAGAAAGCAATCAAGAAACTACAAACTTACGGATCTGCAAAAAGGCAAGGAAAACAGCACATGACTTCATCACCATGATCATACTGCTTCAGAGAAGTTTACTGAAAGTTTGCATTACTTTGGCTTTGTACATAAAAACCTCACAGCCAGGTTGCCTTTTCCAAGGAATCAAAGAGAACTACCACAACATGAACCTTCTACAGAAAATGGGTGGCTATTTTTCTCAACAATGTTCCAGCGAAACAAATGATTTCAGATTCCCCATGGAGATTTCCAGGGTCTCACAGAAATATGTCACAATGGTCATCCATGAGTTCCTCCAACAGATCTTCCAACTATTTAGCAAAAATCTTCCTCTTGATTCTTGGAATAGAAGCAACTTTGAGACATTCCAGAATGGAATTAATCAGCAAATTGAAGAATTGGAGATGTGTTTGGCAGAAGAGCAATCAAAAGCAAGAAACACCTTTCAAACACGAGTCCTAAAAAGTGCTACATTCAGTGTGAAAAAATATTTCCAAAGAATCACCAACTTCCTGCAAGATAAGCAATACAGTCACTGTTCCTGTGAAGCAGTCCGAATGGAATTCAGTACATGCCTTATAATTTTTGACAGTCTTATGAAAAAACAGATGTCATAATGAGAGGTAAGATCTTCTATGCTTCAATCTCTGTAAGAATCTGATTATGTTCCCATTTTTTAGGTTTTTAATTTGCACATTTTAATAATCACTGAATCACAATTTCAAATTGATAATTTTGACTTATGTTCAAAAAACATCCACTGCTCTAAGTTAAACAGGTAGAGTAGTCAAGGTAAGGGGCACATAGTATCACAGAACATCAGGGACTGGAAGGGACATCGAAAGATCATCTAGTCCAATCATCCTGCCAGAGCAGGATCACCTAGACCAAGCTGCACAGGAACATGTTCAGGTGGGTTTTAAACATCTCCACTGCTTCTAAAGAAGGTAAGCTCTTCAGGAAGGGCTTCCCCTCTTTAGGCACCATTAAAAAGTTCTGTCCATGTTTCCACAGAATATGCTAATTGTTTCATGACATGAAACTCTCATATTTGGCCACCAGCATAGATACTACTTTTGTGTTACAGATAAATGCAGATAAAAGAGCAAGATGCAGACTTGCATAAGGAAGACAGACCTTCCTGGAGTCCCATATGCTTCAAAGATCTTAATTTAAAAAACGGATGAGAAATTAACGTGACTTGGATCCCCTTAAACTAAAAAATAATAAGTATACCTCCTGAGCTAGGAAAGTTAGTTCCCAGCATACATTTTTAGAATATACAGGTTCACAATGCCAATATAAACTATGTATCTGTTTTATTTGCTTTGAGTTCAGAAGCAGACAAGATTAATCTGAAACTATTACATGGACACAGTTGCAAACAAATTTCTTCCACTCCTTTCTTTCCGTCATATAGGCAAACGTAAGCAGTGTGTCACATCATCATCTTTGGCAGCGCAATGCAGCAGTTTCAAGAGACCTTGAATACCTTGGGTCTTGGTACCGTTCCCTACAGATTAGAAGACTGGACGAGCTTTGAAATGGATTTTTTTTATACGTCAGATTTCTACATATATCTGATTCCTAAAATATTTTTACTATAAATGGAATGTGTTGAATTAGAATATAAGAAGAAAAGAGTTAAAATACATATATGACTATATAGGACTAAGCAAGAAGGAGGGAGTATATTGAAAAGAAAAAATTCAATGTGCTGTTGTTATCTGAGGACAGATTCTCAACATTTTGCTTGAAAATGTTTGAACCCTGGACAGCAACTTCAGTTCCACATCCTTCCTTTATTTAAATGGAATACATGTATCTCAAAATGCCTAACTCACATTGGAGGAAAAAAAACCCCAAGGAAAAACTAGTTCTACTTGTAGCGATCTTAATGGAATGGTATTATTATTATTCCTGATCCCAGGGTAGTTAAAATTGCCTAATTTGAGGCATTTAAATTAGACACTAACTTAAGGAGACCAGGCCCACCTGCTTGACTCCCACATGCTCCTGTTTTACAGAAGCAGTGAGAGAAAAGAATGGGTTTCAGACTCCTGATCATAATCCTACTTTTAAAGACAAATGTTAAGAGAACAGTTCTTTAACAGGTTGTATACGGAGCATTAATAAATCTATAGAAACTGATTTGTTAATATTTGCAAGTACATTGACAACACAGTGACGTTTGATGGCAGCAAAGTCTGAATTTGTTTACTTTTTACACTGAGTTTGAAGACTAGTTACTGTGAGGAATTAATATAGCCCAGTTTCAGAGACTGAGATTAAGAAAGGTGCTGAACTGAAGCTCACGAACTTGGAGTTTCCATGTGCATAATGCAAAATGCACAACGAAGTCAAATTGTATCTATGAACCTCTATCTATGCTGGACATAATTCTCCTAGCTTAAACTTGCATGAGCATTTCAGTGGAAACACAAGAGTTGTCAGTGGCTCCAGCAGGTACCATGGGACACAATCCTATGCATCCTACTAGATTCCATCAATTTTTAACGGGATCACAGTATATTTTGGTTAGGTAATGGCAGCACTGTGAGGACACATCCACTTCCTTCATCTGCTCTGCTGCACAGGTACTTTCATGAATCTAAAGCAGATAGGCCTGTTAGCTGTTGTGTACTTCAATGTCAGTTGTGCCTCACGTTTCAAGATGCAGGTTGCTTTTTGCTTGTCTTTTTGAAGGGTGGAAATAGATTGAGCCATATACTCACTAGGTGGTAATCTGCATTATACAGGTGAACTTGACTGACTGGTGTCAGCTAAGGATTTGTAGGGAATAGATGCTTAAGAACTGCCCATGCTAGCTTTCTGCAGACAACCTCTGCCTTTACAGATTAAGTATGTAAGTATATGTCACAGAAAAAGATGGACTACTTACCATAGACAATAGTATTTTTACATTTCTCATCTGGAATTCAGTGTTAACCCTCAATGAGGACATAAGTGTGGCTTTCAGTTCCTGTGGAATCTTCTGCTATTTGAAGTCAAATAATCTTGGCCTTTTTCCCTTACAGAAATATTTAGAAATTAAGTACTGTGCTTTTTGATGCAAAATTCTAGACTACTTTTGTTACATGTAACTTTAAAAATTAAACTCTTTGTAATTTTTTTTTAATGTTTACTGTAACCGGAGACCCAAAGCAACAAAAACATGTCTGTTCAGGCTTTTTTAGATTGTTGTTTTTGTGAACTACTTCAGTGTCTACCCTATCAAGCACTTTCTTACCCTGTCGGGGGCACTTCCACAGAAGAACAAAGGAAAATAAAAGACACTAAAAAAAGAAAGTAGAAATGGTATTCTCAGATTCTCAGAATTTGTCGAGAAATGTCATTTACAATTTCTTTATAGAAAAAAACTGACTATGTTTCAAGATCCTCTAACTGAAGAGTTTCCTGGTTAAAAGAATTAAAAGAGCAAGTCTATATTTTCCAGGAAGCACCATCTGAAATGTTCACGACAAGCATTTGTACCATACTATCCTGATCAAGGAAAGGCTGGACCACTCTGAAATATGGACAGCTGTGAGATGGAAAAGAACAACTGCTGTTGTCTCAAAACTTAGAGCTGGAGTATGAAATGCATAACCAAAGAGAGAAAAACAAAATGCGCTTCATTTCTTAGAGCCTTTCAGCTACACGTCTTTAGTTTCAGCACAGTGAGAAAACCAACCATTCAAAGGCTGGTGTCAACTGCACCCAAGCTGTTCTAAATGCTTGTTCAGCACTGCCTCCAGTCCCTAATTTGAAGACTGCACTCATCTACCTGCCTGCATTCATTTTAAATCAGAGCTGCATAGTTATGACAGATAGGCTTTCATTCTTTTGTACCCCCAAATGGTAAAAAGTTTAAACTCACAAAACCAAAAATCCCAAAACAATGTTCAATACAGCACAGAAGGACTTGTCCTCAAGCCATTTGTCTCCTATTAGCTGGATATGCTGCATATTATTTGCCACAGTATTTGTTACTGTATTTCTGGATCTTCCGTATCTTTTGATAATATGGTATCATTTGATTTTGGTGACATTTTGATATCATTTTTGTATCTTTTGGTAACATTCAATCTTCACACAAAAATAGACAACCCTTTTTTTTTTGGTTGTAATTTGTGGGAAGAAAATACCCTCAACAGCAAAAGCAACACATATTTTTAATTTACTCTGAAGACAGGTTTCCTAGATCAAACAGATTTTGGAAAGTCTTGATTGAAGAGCTTCCTGCTCTTACAAAGTGTGTTCCCATTAAGCTCTTTCATTAGACCAAGTCTCTTTTTATATTTTGGAGGTAAATCAAACGAACATAGTTCACAAGACAGAATGAGCCAATTTTATACCCTGTCTTAACTAATATTCAATACCATATTCTTGTCCTGGTTTAACACTTGTTAAACCTCCTGAGTTTGGCAGACCAAGAAGAAATTTTCCAAACAAAACAAACAAACAAAATCCATGCTGTTGTTCCAAGGCAAATATTTAAACTAAAGCAGAAAAGAACACCCACTGCATGAGTGATGCTGTAAGACTGTTTAACAACCAAAGGAGGAGAATAGTGAGCAAAAACTTCTCTTTTGGTATCTGGTCCAAACTCCTTTAAAAAAAAAGACTCTGAGTTGCTCTTTGTATGAGTGATTATTGAATCTTCAGCCATACCCAGGACATTCATAAGCCTCTTTCCTTTAATACACCAATGTGCTAACCACCCATCACCAAAGAAGCTTGCTGCTATAGTGAGCTGGTAATTTCTCTGAAGTAAATATAATTTTACAGCAGTTAGATTTAAAATGCCAGTTACAGCTTCTTTCAGCTTTCTGTCTGTTTTACCTGCAGAAGCCTAAGTCCCTGGCTCATAGAAGCACACAAGACTCATACCTGTTGAAGATAGTACTGAAGCTTCTAATCAAAAATTAACATCCTAAAAGAGAAGAATGAAAATAACATTGTGTTTTCTCTAGAAACTATTCCAAGATCTAAATTAACCTGATTCATGAAAAGAGTGAATTTTAACAAAGAATGGCATGTGTGTTTTTCATGTAACATTTTTTAACAACTGCTATTCCAAATCAGTCTGTGTTCCCAGGGCACTCAGGCCTCTCTGCATCTCTTAGCTTCTGTTCCAGAGCACTAGTATCTTCCACAGGGATCTCAAGAGATGTAGAGTACTTTACAGTATCACAGTATCACAGTATTACCAAGGTTGGAAGAGACCTCATAGATCATCAAGTCCAACCTGTCACCACAGAGCTCAAGGCTAGACCATGGCACCAAGTGCCATGTCCAATCCTGCCTTGAACAGCTCCAGAGCTGGAGACCTTGAGTGATCAAGATGTCAGGTTGTCATGTTGAGAACAAAGAGTTTAGCAGAAACCATTTCTCACTGAGAAACCTTGCAAAAGAAAAGCAAAAACCAGCATTTCAAGCCTGTCTCTCTGCAATCAAAGGAACTGTCAGCTCAGCTGCGTGGCACGTTCCTTGAGATACTAACTTCATCTCCAGCACTAGAACTACAGTCAAGCTGCCGTGGCGATTCCGATCTCACCTCCCGGCTTTAGCGGACAGTGCAGAAGGACAGCAGAAGTAGAGGGCTGGCGGCTGTGGGACAACCGCACTGGGTTTAGATAAATGGGATGGGTATATGTCCAAATCCAAGTCTGACGGCCACTTGCCTTCTCCATTCTCTCTTTAACTGGCGGACGCGCTGCCCAGCCCGACGCCGAGCGCGGCGACTGTACCCGGGACTGACGCGGTTCCACCAACACCCAGGAATCGACCCTGCAGCAACAGGTCCAGCAGTTCCCGGAGCCAGAACGACCTGCTCCAACCTCCCCGTTCCGGAGACAGCACGGGAAGAGGGAGAAATTGAAAATGAAAGTAAAAAGCCCTGAGTAAGACGCACCTTTCCAGGGGCTATTCGGGGATGCTGTACCTGCGCAGGGCCAGTGCCCGGAGAAACAAACCAGCTCTCTCACACTGTGCCCACCTGCCGTTCATCGGGACAGAGGGTGGGACGAGGGTGGGACTCGCGGTAGGTCGCCTGTCCCCCCTCTCCGCACCCTCCGAAGTTCGTGGAGCGGCGGAACCGCCTTCCCGTCCGTCCCCTCACAAGCTCTCTACACCGCGAGACCCGCCGGCAGCCGATGCGCGCAGCCAAAAGCCAGCCCCACGCTCCCGCCGTGCGGCCTCTCTCCCTAGGCTGAGGTCGCCGCCTAGCGGGCGCGGAGCGGAAAGCAGCACCGCAACGGCGAAGCGGAGGCGCTTGTCCACGAGCTGAACGCACCAGCCACGCTCACGCCCTCCGCTCTTAGACATGGCACCAGGAACAGATCCGACCCGGCACCGGCCTCGGCGGTGTTCAGTGGAAAACTTACCGAACCGGGGAACTTTGTCCGGGCGTCCGAGGGAGCAGGAAAATTTCAGCCCCGCACAGCTTTTAAACCAAAGACCGGGATTGCAAGGATAAAATAAATAACACCGTGTATGGTGCTGCTTTGTCGGCTAAAGGGATTCTTGTCTTGACGAATCTATAGTGTTTGTGGTAGAGCTGATAGACAACAATTTGTAAAGTTAAATCCATCTTTGCAGTTGCATTGTTTTGATTTTATCTGTAGGTTAAAAAAGCCTAGCAACACACACTTTCCCAGCTGAATGTGGGTAGATGCAGCCGGGACAAAAAACTTTCTTTGTCATGCCAACACAGAATTGACCTGGGGACAGTGGGAAGAATACAAACATGTATGTAACTAAGATGCTAACTGAAAACTGTTTTCTTGGGAAAGCAGGATAAAATCAGAGCCTGGTTTATCCTCTTTTTTTCCTTCAGTTGGCCAACTTAGGTCTCAGTCTGCCAGAAGACGTCTTGGCTTTGTAAAACCCAATTTAAACTTGGAGATAATGTTTATTCCATTCTGCATCAAACTTACTGATTGAGTTTTATGTCAAGGCCCTGAATCCTCTTTGAGGAGATTAATAAAATCTCCTCAAAGGAGACCACAGCAGCTTGTTACCTTCATTCTGGTGATGATTAGCACCCCCAAAACTGTATAGTCTTTACTAAAACATAAAGCATCATCCTTTAGCTCAGCCACTGTCAATTGCCTTTGTGACCAGCTTATTTTGCACTAAAGTATGTTCCGGCAAGTTCTTGTGTCCAGAGCTGTAGGCTTCAAAATAGTGTCACTAAAAACACTTGAAAAGGTAACATAAAGAACTTAGTCTGTTTTTGAAGGAAGTATGTCTGTGTTTACCAGCACTCAATTCTGTGTATATTGTACTGGCCTTACTACTGACTGCAAATTACAGAGCATTATTTATGCCACAGAGGTATGGCATGCTACACCCTCTGAGCATATAGCCAGTGGCATATAAGTAACTGCTATCAGAGGTACTGTGGTTTAAAGTTCTCTTACAAGATAAGTAAAATGAATTTTTATAAAGCAATTTTTGTTCAGCTATTAGAACTAATACCCGAGCTACAAAGGATGCCTTGTGATGTGAGGAAAGGAAGAAGAGAGATTACAGCAAAGTACCTTAGTAGGAAATGCATATATTTTTACCAGTTTTGGCTCACTGACTTTTATGTGTTTATGCAGCAGAACAATACTGAAAAAAAGAAGAGAACACTATGTACAGCCTTCACATCTGGATGGAATATCTTCCTGTGTGGTCACCTTTAAAAGAGTTTTCATCTTTTTTAATGACCAGCATGACTTGGCTCCCCATAGTAATCTATAGATAAATGATGTAGGAAAAAAATCTGAAAACAAATAAAATCAAGACATATAAAGAATAAATTTTAACAGTTCTGAAAATGTTAAAGCCACAGTGCTTACAAAATAAAATACATTTTCTTGTAGGGTTATATTTCTCTGCATTCCTTTCATTTGGTATCCTGTGGCAAAATTCAACTAGTGTCCATCATGACAGGCTCCTGATTTTGCCAGGTCTTCATTGTTCACAGCATAACCTAGTACCTAGTACCCATTACTGCACAGTAAAAGCCTGCTGCCATAAAGACATTCGACACAGTAATCTTCTTTCACACCATACTGTCCCCTTGAAATTCCTATGTATAACACAGATCTAGTGTAGTTGCTTCTTGAATAGTTCTGGCAACATAAAGAGTATTTGCCAACTTAGGCAAGGCTACAATAGCCAGGTGTACCGACTTGGTCTGCAAACAGCTGTGGCTGCGCTGCTGAGATGTCTGCACTGGTGCTGAAGGCAAGTTGATGCTGCTGAGGGAAAGTGAAGTGCAGTGAGGCCAGAACTGCTCTTTCAGGATCAGGTGTGCCACCACTTTACAGCTCGCACCTGCTGCTGCAAATATGTCTCTTCCATGCATTTGTTCCTCGCTCTATTTTACTACACAGCCTCCTGATTTTTGTGGCCAGAACAGCATGGTCCTTAAAGTGTGGTCTCCCATGTGAGATGGATAAACAGTTTATCATCTCAACAATTCATATGGTACTGTGATTACAAATAGAGAGACTGTTTCTTTCCCACATAAACTAGGATGCAGGATTTTCTAATATGTTAATATATGTAAAATACAGGTAGCAGCAGTCAATACAGTGATATACAGTGATAGCTGTAAGACTAGCTATGCCATTCTTATGTGAAGTGCACAGAACACATACAGCCAGTTCCTGCATAATGCGACCAGAGCTCACTGGTCACAACCTAGCAAGAAGCAGGACAGAAGGGAAGGCACACGGTCTCTGAATAAAGTCATTGGATTGACAACAGCTTCGTTAGGCTAGAACCCTTTTTGGTTGATGTTGGCCAGAGATTATGATGATTCTGTCAAAAGCGTATTTTCCAGTTCAGTGATCCAGAAGGACAGCTATTCCCTCTGCTGATTGTCCTGATAATTATAGTTGCCCATAGAACGATTCTTTTCCAGCAGCTGAACTGCATCAGCAAGAGCATTTGGTGGCCCTGTTGCGGTGCCAGAGGCTTGAGCACATTTTGGTGATTGGTTGCCTGTCTTCATTCCAGCTCTGTCATAACCACTTCAAAAATGTGGTATTTGGGCTGAAAATTTGGTGAAGAAAATCATCCATAGTTAAATGAGCTCTGGCTCAAGTAATCACCCAATAGACAGGGTACTCAGGTACAGTTATGACTGTCAAAGCCCATGGCAATTTCTCACAGAAGGAATCCCAGTTTCTTTGGGACAGCAGCTACCACTAGCAGACTAAATTTACTGATGGTTTTAGGAATGAAAGAGAAATGCTACTGCGGTCAAGAGACCTGCGTGAATAATCTTGTTTACTT
The DNA here is from genome assembly GCA_013400115.1 of Rhinopomastus cyanomelas. Classification (NCBI taxonomy): domain Eukaryota; kingdom Metazoa; phylum Chordata; class Aves; order Bucerotiformes; family Rhinopomastidae; genus Rhinopomastus; species Rhinopomastus cyanomelas. The sequence continues at coordinate 112,999 of VXBP01001310.1, read as the reverse complement.
CTTTTGCCTGCTCACTCATCTAGCTCTCTTCTCCAGAATGGCAGCTGATGGGGAGTGGCAGGGCCTCATATGGTTCTACAATAGCGCAATGCAAACTCTTTGTTGTCTGGTAAGTGTTGTGAGTGATGCTAAAAGTAAGGAGGAATCATGGTACCTAGAGGGTGACAAAAATATTAGCTTCACATTTGCATTAAGAAAAATGTTCTAAAACTCTACAATGCAAAATATAAGCCCTCTGTTGGCATTCGGTAATGCCTTCCACATTTTATCTTGAAGCACACGGAGATGAATTTCACCTCATCATAGCAGAAATTGAAGAAAATGTTCCACTCTTAGCACGGAAAAATTATCCATTTATATGAAGATGACCAAGAGTGGAGCTCAGTGTCCCTTGTCCATTTGAGATTAGAGTACTGTTTGCCATTCCCATCCAGCAAAAAGTAAACAGCAAAATCTAGTTACTGTTGTGTCAAATTGAAAGAGTGTTCAAGGCATCTCTCAGGACAATGGTTGAATTCAAGCATTTCTCTCAACTTAATTCTACTCTCGTAAGTGAAACATCTTTTTAGGATTTATTTGGCAAATACGTGTGCATCAGAAACTGCTATAATCTTACAGCATTTTGACTAAACAATTTCACTCCTTTTATGGTTTTTGGTTTGTTTTTGGGATATTGTTGTTGTTGTTTTTTGGTTTTGTGGGTTTGTGGGGGTTTTTGTTTTGTTTTTTAATTCTGGCTGCTGGTCCTTTCTAATAGCAGAAAGAACTAGTGGCAAACACTCCTCCTGGGATTGCTTTAATATTAATGTAAGGCACTCTGTGAGGTTGACCAAGCACATGCTGGTTCAGTTTCTGTCTCCACTAAGATCTATTTCATGGAGCGCTTTGTTTTTAACCGCTCAAGTTGTTATATGTGAATTCAATCCAATAAGCCAATTATGGATTAGTAATTATAAATTTATTGATACAGCAAGCAGTATCAGGCAAAGTGCAGCGCTGGATGACCAGGGGAGTCTCCGCTCCACCAACTGGTCCGCTTTTCTCCCAAAAGCCAGTCTTTTATACTTCTTATCTTCAGGGTTGTGTGGTACTGGAGAAGTCTCTGTGTCAGCCTGTTGTTGGGTGGTCTTGTCACGCGCAGCCTCATCTTCTTGCTGACGTGGAGACTTCTTGATTACACAGGCCAAACAACATCTTACAGCTTAGAATTCCATTGTCACCAGTCTGTTCTTATCAATCTATTATCAGTCTATGCCTTACTTCCTCCCTTATCCTGATGAACAAAGTTTGACTTATCACAATGTCACATTACAGAAAAGGCAAGGCCAAAGCCAACTCTCCCCAATGATCAGGTGTTGCTGCGATTGAGAGACTGGACACTACTTGATGTAAGCAACATGTTCCTCTGTTTATTAGACATACAGGAGTTTCTTATATATGATCCGATACATGCTCTACAATAGCAGTGGTCAGCTAACAGTTCTCGTAAACCCTATCTGATGCTAACTAGCTACGATAATCACCTAAGCAAGCTACATATCAAAGCACACAATGGACAGAGAGTGTTATCTGCTGGAGCATTGTCTAACAGTTCTTGCTGCTCCGGGGGACTTCCAAGTATCTTGTTCCTGCTGTTAGCTAAAGAATTTAGCTTCAGCAGGATGTAGCCCACGGCTTTCAGCCCAGGAGCGGTAATACATTTCCGGTCATCATTTCATCATCAGACATCAGGTCAGCAGTGCTGTTGGATCTTTTGCAGACCAACAAGGTGTAGCTGAAGAACTGTGATCTCCACATGGTAGAAATCATGACAACCTTTAGAGCACTAGGCAAGAGAAGGCTGGTTAGTATGAGTAGCCCGCTGAACTAATGAATTAGCTGTGAAATAATGTGGAGCACTCTCCACATTATTTCTTCATGAAAGCACGACTTCTGCACATTTGGAAATTCTGGTAATTCTCAAACTGCAACACTCCTCCTTGGTGTACCAGAGCTACTCAAAATACTCTCCTGACAGTTTGTGCAGGCAATGTTTAGTGAGAAGAAAGAATACACAACAACCTCTTCAGGGGAGGAGACAAGTAGATCTCCAGGTAATATCAATCAACATACAAGATTTGATTTCCAGTTGGGCCAGACCTACCGACCAACATTTGCTATAGTAGGAATTGAGAAACATAAATACTCTGTTTACCACAGGTCATAGAGAAAAATCATACAGCTACAATGCTTTGGGAAGAAGCAAGAGGAGCATTACTCATTCTCAGAATCTAGCCTAACTCCTTGTGGTGGGTTCAAGACCACAATTTAAGAAAAAAGAAAGGAAAGCAAAGCAGTGAGGTCTTGATGACATCTCGGATAAATTTACCAGACAATGGATAGTTTAGGGAAAATGAAGAAAGGATTATTAACTCTATAACTGTATACAGAAAGGAGGAAAAGGTTACGCTAGTCAGTGCACACAGACTAGAAACTGTGTCACAAATGTCATCACATATTCTGAGAAAAATACAATGGGAGGTCACTATTGTTCGGGCCTTGGTTCTTCTTTCACTTTAGACACCTGGGAAAAAGAGCCTGAGTTTCTCAGCACCCACACCTGCAGTTTCTCTGCACCTCAGAACCGAGTTTCTGTCTTTTGGGTCCAAGGTTTAAGGAGTCTCAAGTCATTCTGCTTTCTTCATCTAAGCACGAAGGAGTTCTCCCCCAAAACTTGAGCGCCCCACTCTTTCTCAGCGGCAGAAATGACAAACAGCCTGCTGATCAGTCTCTCCAAAATGGCGGCTTCGTAGCTGCATGGCCCCAGCCACATGCAGGATCCAAGATGGAGCCTGACTGCATGATTTTCTCCTGTCCTCTCCCTCTCCTGTTTCAGCTGCGGGAGGAAGAGGAGTACCCCAGCTCACCATGATGCTGAAGGCTGCTCCGAGGGGGTGTGGGGATCATGATGGCAAATCTGCACCCGTCTTGCTTCTCCGGTCCGTGGCTGCTCTGTCCGGGGGTCGTCGTGTCAGGTCCAGGCCGGACCCACGGTGGGGTGCGGTGGAGCTGCAGTGCAGCTGCGGCAGGACCATGCGGCCACGGCCACTTCGGGACCGTGCAGCGTGGTAGCTTAGGGGCTGGGGCCACAGCAGCTTTGAAAAGCTGTGGCGGCTTAGAGGCCCTCTCGGAGCCGTGGTCCCCCCAGAGCCGCATTTCTAACCCCCCACCGCCCATTCCCGGGGCGGTGGGGGGTGCTTGATTCAGGCCTGCAGCCCCCTCAAGAGAGCAAACAAAGAGCATGCTCTGCTTTTTATAGGCTGACCTAGCCAGGCCCTTCCAGGGCAGGTCCCCCGGGACAGTGTAATTCGGGGCAGGTCCTCTGGGACAAGCCCTTCCGGGGAAGGTTCCCAGGACAGTGTCACCTCCCCTAGGACAGGTAACTGGGTGAAGAGTTTCTCTTGAGAGTAACTTTTTGTTCTTCATGAAAGCACGACTTCTGCACATTTGGAAGTTCTGGTAATTCTCAAACTGCAACACTCCTCCTTGGTGTACCAGAGCTACTCAAAATACTCTCCTAAGCATGGCTGCTACTAGATCAGTTCCAGTTTTTTTCCTGATCTATTTTCCTCCATTCTTAAGAGATTCCCCTTGAACTTCTCAGTTCCTGCTTAAAGCTACCATAATCCCTACTGCACCTGTGCTTGGAGCACATTGTCAAAGGACCATAGGCAAAGTCCTGCAAACTGCTCTCTTTGCCCAAGTTCCCAGTGTTTCCCGCATTTCATAGAGAGGTTATACCCTTTTTTTCTGAACACACTATGAATTTTATTTCATACAAAATCCAGCAAGTTCAGGCTGTACTAGCTGCTCCTACCATTATAAGGCAAATAAGTGTTTTTGGAAAGAAACAAAAAACCAAAAATTTTACAGAACTTCACTCTCTTTAAACAGTTCAGCCACTTTTTGAAGTGAAGTCAACATGAACCGCTATCTGCCATGCTTTTGTCGCTAAGTACTTCACAATATATACGTGTTGCAAAAAAGTTCATGACCCATGTGCTATTAAGGACACATCAGAACAGTTTGAGCATGCACACATGCTTTAAAAGACCCTGAGACACAAAGTGATAGGTATTTTTGCCTGGCACTTACTTGCTGACGAGTGAGGTAGCACTTTGCCAAAAGATGTGTATGCAACTGGAAAAGCTGTGAATTAATGTTTCAGATTCAGGCTGGTCTCTTCCCTGTCTATCCCTAATCTCTCCTTCTATTTAATGACACTATTCAGATGCCAAAGCCAGTTTGGAACCTGGCAGCCTTAACTTATTAAGTGGGACTTTACAACAGGAGAGCACCATTGCTCAGACAGCTGCACTGGCTGCCTGGTAGGCTCCAGGGAAAATTCAAAGCTTTCAAGGCTCTAATTGTTCTGGCTCTGGGCTATTTTATGAGCAGCAGAGGCACTCAACTTTGAGAAGCCTTGGTATAAAAAAGAAGCAGTGGCAAGGGCACTTGGATATTCACGTCTCTTTCTTCCTAGACTGAACTCCCAGATGTGTTATTAAAGCCTATTTTCCAGTCTGACAACTGGGAGAGGGCAGGTTAGGAGAAGTGCTTTGCAGCATGTAAATAGTTTAGATGCTGAGTGCAGTGACATCAGCTGGTAGAATATATAGGTGATGAAATTCTGTTATTTTGAACTAGGAAGACTATTCAATCCCTGCAAAGACATTTCTGGTGTTTATGTTTTGTAAAACATACCTAAATAAAATACACCCTTGGAATTTATTCTCTGAGGTCTCAAAAAAGCCAGAACACTAAATAGTTTAAAGTTTTGATGCAGGATAGGCTACAATTTGTAGCAATTCAAACTCCGCATGGACTTCAAAGTGATGGCAAAATGAAATCCTTTCATTTTGTTTTAAAGCGCTTCTTCTTAATTAATCTCTTCTCCTCCTGTTTTATATACTTTGTTATCAGTACAAGACACACTTAGATTAACACTATCGGTTGGGACCTCGACAGGCTGGAGAGGTGGACACAAGCCAAACTCATGAGGTTCAACAAGACCAAGTAAGGTCCTACATCTGGGTCGAGGCAATCCTAAGCACAAATACAGGCTGAGGAGTGACTGGCTGCAGAGTAGCCCTGAGCACAGGGACTTGAGGGTGCTTGTGGACGAAAAGCTCAACTTGAGCCAGCAGTCTGCACTTGCAACACAGAAGGCAAACCGGATCCTGGGCTGCATCAGGAGAAGCGTTGCCAGCAGGTCAAGGGAGGTGATTCTCCCCCTTTACTCCGCTCTGGTGAGACCCCTCCTGGAGTACTGCATTGCCCAGGAAGATGGTGGAAGCCCCATCCTTGGAGGTGTTTAAGGCCAGGATGGATGAGGCTCTGGCCAGCCTGATCTAGGGTGGGTTGTCCCTTCCCATGGTAGGGGAGTTGGAACTGGATGATCCTGTGTTCCCTTCTAACCCAGACTTGGTCTAGGTGATCCTGCTGTGTCAGGGGGATTGGACTGGATGATCTTTTGAGGTACCTTCCAATCCCTAATGATTCTATGGTTACAATAACATTGCCTAATTCTTACTCTTGAGATTTATTGGTTACATGTTATCTACGAAAAGGTAAAAAGAAAATAAGTCTAAAAGGAAGAGAGCAAGAGCAAAAATCAAAACGATGCATTCCTGAGTCTACAGGTTTCCGTAGTTATCTCTGTCCGAGGATGGAGTCTGTGAGCCTGCTTTTAAGAAGATGAGACAGCTGTACAGGTTACTGTCCCACAAAGTTTAATTCAGACTGTTACGACAGACCACAGGGTACACTGTTGTGTGCTTTTCCCTTTAAGAAAATTAAGTTACTGTATCCTTCATTCACTCTCAGATCTAAAGGTAATGCTGCTGTCTTCCATACAGGAAAGGTTACCTTATAGGCCAAAGCACGGACAAAATTCCAGTTCAGTCAAACAGATACACTTGCTTGAAGAGCAGGCATATATATGAATGGATTGATGCCTCTGAAAACGGCTCAACCCTATGCTGAGGAGAAAGTGGGAGCAGAAAGTATTAAAATTCATTCTTTACCTGTCACCTGGTTCTCTCTTTCACGATGAAGGCTACAGCCTCAGTGCATTTCAGATCTCTGCAGGGCTGTGTTGGCTAACCTTGCATGCACTGATATGGCAGTAATTTTTTTCTGTCTGTGGTCTGTTCCACTGAATGAATCTAGAGGAATGCTCAGAAGAGCACAGTAACTCTTAATCATAGAATCATAGAATCACAGAATCATAGAATCATTAGGGATTAGAAGGGCCTGGAAAGATCATCTAGTGCAATCCCCCAACCGCAGCAGGATCACCTAGACCAAGTCACACAGGAACACATCCAGGCTGGTTTTAAATATCTTCAGTGAAGGAGACTCCACAACCTCCCTGGGCAGCCTGTTCCAGTGCTCTGTCACCCTCACTGTGAAGAAGTTCCTTCTCATATTGATGTGGAACCTCCTATGTTCCAGCTTACAACCATTGCCCCTTGTCCTATCACCGCAGGCAGCAGTGAGAGCGCTAGCTGTTTTAGCTGCTTTAGCTGCCGGGTGGGTTAAAAAAAAATGGTAACAACTGCACATGGAGGTGGGAACCCAAACAGAGGTCCCCCAACAAGATGAGGTTGTGCTGGTAACAGGCTGCCAAGACTGCAGCATTTTTTCATATCTTCCTGGCTGCATATGGTGAGAGCAGGTAGATTATCTGCTTGATCGGACAGCACAGTTGTAAGATGAGGTTGAAAGGCTGCAAAGCTGAACTAGAAAGGCTCAGGAGAACTAGAGAGGCTGAAATAGAGGTAGACAGGTGGAGCCAGTCTCAGCAGTCTGGACAATGGCTAAATAAGAGTCAGATTTAGGGGGGCCTGTATCCTATAGTTCTCAGGCATAGGACAGAAGCTCAAGTAGACTGGGTGAGTGGAGCCAAGTGCAGGGCCGTGGCAGAAGGTGGGTACCACCCTTGCCTGGCACACCTCCTCAGTTGCCACTAAGTGATAAATATGAGCCCCTATTGGAAGACAGCTAATCTAATAAGGATGCAGAAGATAGAGAACCCACACTGAAGGTCCAGGCAAAGTCGCATAAATCCAGTAAGGCTTCCAGTACTATGACGACTTCCTCATANAAGTGGGGAGGAAGCTGTATTCCATAGCCTGAGGGGAATGAAGAAAGACCTTAAGGCATTAAGATGTTTGGTGAAAGACTGTGTGGCACAAATGGTCTTCTGTTCATGACTTCCATTTTGGGATGAGGACACAGGCCTGAATAGAAGGACTCAGTCCATTAATGGCTGGCTACGAGACTGGTGTTACAGGCAAGGCTTTGGGTTCTTTCAGACACCAGATCTAGCAGATACAAATGGGAGGGGTTTAACACAGTGGCGAAAAAGGGTTCTGGGGCAGGAGCTGGCAGGGCTCATTCAGAGGACTTTAAACTATATTTGAGGTAGGGTGGGGTAGTTGATGGGCAAGCACCAGTGGGACAGAGCTCTGGTCTTAAGGAAAACCAGGTGGCCTCTTGCTGTCCTAGGGTGAAATTGGAGCACTCAGCTTGCTTCCTGAACTGCCTGTACACCAATGCACGCAGCATGGGGAATAAGCAGGAGGAGTTGGAAATCAGTGTCCAGTCAGATGATTATGATTTGGTAGCAATTACGGAGACCTGGTGGGACAGCCCGCATGACTGGAATGTGGTCATAGATGGCTATGTTCTTTTCAGGAGGGACAAGTCAGCAAGGCGGGGTGGAGGAGTTGCTCTCTACATGAGAGAGCAGCTGGAATGTATTGAGTTCTGTCCAGGGGCAGAAGAAGAGAGAGTTGAGAGTTTTATTATTAAGGGGCAGGCGGGCATGGGGGACACTGTTGTGGGGGTCTATTAAGACCACCAGATCAGAATGAGGGAGTTGATGACCCTTCTACAGGCAGCTGACAGCAGCCTCACAGATACAGACCCTGGTTCTCATGGGGGATTTTAACTATTTAACTCTTCATTGCACATTTGGCAATATGACCTGAGCCCTACAAGTTTTTCAAAGTTACTCCTGCCACAGCAGCTGAAGAAAAGACAAGGACCTTATACTGCCTTCAAAACGACACAAGATACATTTTCATCAACTAGGGAATAAAGTAAACATACCTTACCCAAATTACACTTAAATACACTCCAAAACACATAAGCCACAAAGCTTATGTTTTCCAAGGGGACCATCTCCCTCAAACAACATTATAGAAGCAGGATTCTTAGTTTAAAAACTCATTTTAAAGCACCTTTTTAAAAAATCAAGTTACTAGCGTTAGTAATAGTCCAGTCTCTCAGAGCACAGATTTCATGAAGATAGGTGAAATATGATGCACTTGTTCATTAAAAAGCAGGTAGCCACACACTTCCTCACCTTCCTGAGAAATCAAAATGTTGCCTAATCCATCACAAGTAAAGACTGTGTGTTCCATGCTGAAAAGGGTTAATGGAAGTCTATGGGTATGCATTTCAAAATATAGACATCCCTGTGGACTACCTCCAGTGGTGCAATTAGCCTAGAAAACAGAATTCTCTCAAGAAAAGCAGAAGGGTTTTAATAAATGAAATAAAATGTGCTGAAGTGGTCCCTGTCTACATGAAGAGATCTTGGTGTAACTCCAGTGGGATTCTTCTGACCTGAGCATGAAGACCTATCCAGACACTTTAGTTTGGTTTCAGGGTGACTAAATTACCAATGTTTATTCAGATGCATTCCCACAGTACATAAACTGGTTATGCATACCTTTTACATTAGTCTAATAGGAAGAACTTTAAATCATGCTGAACATGAAAGCAAAGAACAAAATTCAAGCTGCAGTCCCCAGCACGTTTTTGCACTTTAACTGAGAAAGGTCCATCTGCACTACTCTGTCCTTGCTGTCTGTACAGTACATGCACAGTAAGGTGGTAACGCTGAAAATCCTTCCACCCATAGCACATCACTCAAAGGAAAATGGTCCTTTCTGGTACTGGAAAACCCCTAAGAGGCCTGAGTCAGAGACTTCTCTAGAAAAAAAATTTGAATAGAAAAACATCGGTGTCAGCCCCAAAGTGTTCTTATATATAAATTCCGTATGCATTTTTAGTCACACATATGTCTATTGCATTTTTTTTTTTTAATTTGGTATTTGAGTATTCTAGGAAAGTATTTTAGTTTCTAGGAAATCAGAATAGGATGACTGGTTTTGCTTGTCACATTCATGCATAGTCTCCTGAGCCTCTATGAATCTTCTGGGTCCAAAGGGATGTGTGTCAAACTGTGAATTCAGTGAGGTCTCTCTAATGAAGATTTTGAAGTGAGGCAGGTTGTGACAAAAGAGTCTCCGAAGTAAAGAGACAGAAGAGGTAGCTGAAGCTGCTTGAAAGTAATGTCCACTCACAAAATGTCTGGACTGTGGAACCACAAGTCCATCTCCCACAGAGGTGAAACCACAGGAATAATTGGATACTAGTCTCAAAATATTTGGATTTGCTTTTCTGTTACAACAGAGACTAAATTTTCTTCATATATTTTTCCAGGTGTGTGTGTCATTCTGGGGTGTTTCTGACTTTATTTCACTGAATAGCTTTCATTAATTACTCAATAATTTAATTAATTACATTCATTAATTTCTTAAATTTCATTAATTACTCATTAATTCTCACTCAAAGTGGGAGACAGACCAACTATTTCTGTGATCACTGTATCTGAGTAGGGTCCACAGGTATAGCAAACTGCATGCAGAAACATGTAAGGATTCAGAATGCTTGAGATCAAAGGGCAAAGAAATTTCAGTCTGTCTGTTTAGCTCTTCAGCAATCGTGATTGCTTCACCTCCATCCCAGGAAATGTGGTGGAGCAATTTGTCCTAGACGCTGTCTCTAGGCACATCAAGGACAGGAGGGTCATTAGGGACAGTCAGCATGGCTTTACAAAGGGAAGTCATGTTTGACCAACCTGATAGCCTTTGATGAGGATATAACCAGGTGGATAGATGAAGGCAGAGGGATGGATGTGGTTTCTCTTGACTTCAGTAAGGCATTTGACACAGTCTCACACAGCACCCTTACAGCCAAACTGAGGCAGTATGGTCTAGATGATTGGGTAGTGAGGTGGATCGTGAACTGTCTGCAGGATAGAAGCCAGAGAGTAGTGTTCAGTGGGACNTTGTGTCCAGTTCTGGGTCCCTGAGTTCAAGAGGGGTATGGAGCTTCTGGAGAGGGTCCAGCGTAGTGCAACGAGGATGATGAAGGAGGTGGAGCACCTCCCTTACAAGGAGAGGCTGAGGGAGCTGGGTGTCTTTAGCTTGGAGGAGACTTAGGGGTGACCTTATTAATATGTATAAATATGTGAAGGTTGGGTGTCAGGAGGATGGAGCCAGGCTCTTCTTAATGTCATCGATGGGTCGAGGGGCAGTGGTTGTAAGCTGGAACATAGGAGGTTCCACATCAATATCAAAATGAACTTCTTCCCAGTGAGGGTGACGGAGCACTGGAACAGGCTGTCCAGGGAGATTTTGAAGTCTTCTCCGCTGGAGATATTCAAGACCTGCCTGGATGTGTTCCTGTGTGACTTGGTCTAGGTGATCCTGCTGTTGCAGGGGGATTAGACTAGATGATTTTTCAACTTCCCTTCCAATCCCTAATGATTCTATGAGTCTGTGATTCTATGATTCTACAAGTAATGACAATCCTTGTAAAAACCAGATAACAAAGTGTTGTGAGAGAAATCACTTACATTACAACTTCTGCATTTCAGCATTTGCTGTATAGGCATTGAAAGGTTAATTAAGTAAACTTATCTGAAGCAAATTTTACCAATAACTGCTTTTCTGGTTCTGTCTAGTTGTATATACAGGCAACTAAATGGGTAACAAAAAGTCATATTTGTTCATTTCTGTTCACGCGCGGAATTGTTTGCTTTGTTTCTATTTTTTTAAGTTGGGTCTAGTTGTTTGGGTTTTGTTTTGTTTTTAGCATTTATTGTTTTACAAAAACTCTTATAATCAATTACAGATCTCATCTCACTGCTTCTAAATGTCTTTAAAGTAGTTATGTAGCATATTTCCAGGAAGGTGATTAGTAAGAGCCTTGTTTACTTTCTCCTTTATGTTTTACTTCTGTTTCCCCTTCTCAAAACCACTGTGGCCAGAAGTAGCAGAGAAAGTGGACATGAGATACGTACATGTCCCCTCACATCAAAGAAATTAAAGAGTGGTCTTGTGAGAACTTCTGCTATGCAGCCAGTGAGACTCTGTGCTTAACAGAGACTTAACAGCAGTGTAGGAGGATGGGAAGGACTTAGGCTAGTATTTTTTGCTCCTGCTGAGTAAAGAACAGTATTATGGAAACAACACAGAGTTTCATGGCTGAGTTTGGGTGTCCACATGAGCAATCCTGTCATTAGCTGATAATGAATGACATATTTACATCATCAAGGCTTTGAAATACTGTGCTGTAGATCTATTTTGTAGCAAAGCCTCGCTCTCTTACTTACAAGTCATAACTTGGTTCTAACTGATCTGGGAACATGTCTGTGCTCAGGACAAAAAACAACTGTTTTGTTAACTAAAATTTCCTGCTTCCAAGAGTTTTTTCTGCCACTCTTTAATCCAGAATATTATTAGAAACAATTATCATATACTCCCAAGAAAACAGCAAATGAAATATCTCCTTCAGAGAAATCACTTAGTAAAGCAAATCAGTATTAAAACATAGTAGTATTTGAATAATTCCCATTGAGGACTGTCTTTAGCTCTCTTCAAGTGTTTTACCACAATCACTTGTCTGATGAATGAGCTATAAACCTCATCACCTTTTACCTCTGCAGCTGCTTGCTTATAAAGTCATTTGTACTCTTCAGAGCAATCTCTTAACAGGAAGAGTAAGGCTAACAACCCTTTTTTCAGGTATGCTCAGCACACCAAGCCAAAACTCTGAGATGCTGCCAACACCATTTCAGCTTGTGGTGGATGGCATTAAGCACTGCCTCAGGAACCACATAAACATGTAGATCTTGCTCTTGGTTCTCTTTCTTCTCCACAATAACAGCCTCCTCCCCTGCTTTGAGGAAAGCAGATTTCAAGCATGAAACACTAAAAGTATCTTCGTTCTGAAGTCCATCCTTAAGCCAGCAATGTCTGCACTGCTTAACCTTATAGACATGGTCTCATACAGCATAAGAACCATAGGGACCTTGCTTTTGCAAAAAATAAAATAAAATTATGGTTTTAATAATTGATTTAATTTTCCCCAGACACTGGCAAGATTTGAATTGTAGAATACTCAGCATTCCACAGTTTCTGCCCACAAGCAATTGTGAGATGGCTACAAGATTACTTGCTTGTCTGTACTGCATGATTTTTCCAACAAGAAGTCAAGCTTCTGAAAATTTAAAATGCTGTAGGACAAAAAGCCCTTGGAGGGCAACTATTTAAAAGCAAGAAGAGATGGGATTAAATCATAGAATCATAGAATTATTCAGGTTGGAAAAGACCTTTGGGATGGAGTCCAACCAACAATCCCACTCTACAAGCTCATCCCTAAAACAGATCCCCCAACACTACAGCTAAGAATCTTTTAAACTCAACCATCACCAAGGGGCAGCCCATCCCAGTGCCTGACCACTCTCTCCATGTAGAATTTTTTCTTGACGTTCAGTCTAAACCAGGCCATTTTTCTAAATGGAGGTATAGATCTCAAAACAGATTCATTACTGACACATGCAATGCTACCTTTTAATGTAAAGACCTGCTGGTATTGGCATTCCTTTCTTCTCTTTTGGAGCTTCTTGGAAAATAAGCCGTTTTCAGTTCCCATTTTCTTCTTACTGCACATTTATACCCATTACTTGTGATCACTGCCTGATCAGAGGGTACATCTGCAGCAGTGCTTCAGTCACACCAGGAATGCTCTCCTGAATGATCATCCATCTTTCCTCACTGTGGTTTGGCTTGCCAAATAGACTCTATAAAATGGATTGCATCCCATTAAAATTAATGGGAAGAGTCCTCCAGCAGCTACTGAGCAGTCAGGGTACAGGGTGGGACTGTAATTTGTCTGAAGTGAAAATGCTGAAACTCATTTGGTGTGGACTTCCAAGTTCTCAGCCCAAATTATTTTGGATTATTTCTTCAGTCTCCAGGGAAAAAAAAAACATAATAACTTTTTTTTTGTGATGGACTCAAATTTTTTTTTATTTTAAAGCTTACTTCATAGTCTTGCCTGGAACAAAGAGCAGATGTGTGAGGCTCAGCAAACAGCTGACATCACTAGGAGCACCTGCCTCCTTGCACAGCATGCACCTTTCAGAAATGGGACTGAAGCTCTGTTTTGAACCTGTTGCTATCAGGTTTCTCTCTGATTGCACCCTGTGGCTTTAGTATCACTTGACTGCCCAAGGCTGCGATTTTCAAGTATTATTCTTCACAGAAGGGTCAGGCTTCATCCAATACACATAACTCCTGGCCTCTATGCCAAAGCACTGGTTTTGTAATGTGTGTCATTACTAACTACTAGAAATTAACAAAAAAAAGGGGACTAAAAAAGGAAGTTTTTAGCAAACTGAAAGGCACCTCTGTCTCTGAATTTTCACTCAAGTAAAATCATGAGCAGACAAAGCACAACCACACCATATAAAATTCTGAAACATTTAATGCAGCCTCCACCTACAGAACCATCCACTTAAGCACTGCATGATTTTTGTATGTGTACACATGCTTTGACTAACAAAGCTCCACAATTATAAAACTAGATACACTTTGACACCAATGTGTAAGCTAGTCCTATAGATTTGGCTACTTTTTTTCTGTAATAAACACATTTACAAACTGGGACTTCTCTGGAACTAACTCAAGACATGATGTCACCACCATATCCACAAAACCAGTCAAACATTTGTTTTCATGCATGAGAGTTGTAGGTTTGTTCACAAATGGACAAGAAATCTTAAAATAAAAAAAAAAAACCAGCGAGTAAGTTATCTAATCAGAAAGAGAAAGAAGTTGGATCCTCCAGCTGTGGAAGCACAAATACCAGCAGACATCCATAATACTGCCCTGTGTGCCTCAGGCCACTCTGATACTGGAGGAACAATCCTTGGACAGGGATCCAAGGTCTGTGTCAGTCAGATTTGGTGTGGGAGGAAATTGGTTAGCACCTCCACATTAGCAGAACTGTAATTTGATTGTAATCAAAATTGATTTCATCTGCAATTTCTCTAGAATGATCTGCTGTAAATGCAGATCATATATTCACAGTCTACATCCAGATTGAAATCACCTCCCTTGAGATCCTTTTATTTAAAACAGAAAGTAAAAGGCTAGTATTGATCACAATTCCATTAGTGAATTTATGTGAAAAATGTTTATGCTCCATTACGTGTTTATGTGTGCCACTGGACTCCAAACCTATAATTAACAGTTCCATTATTAAGCTCAGTACTCTGCATTGTTATTCAATTATAAGCTGGTATATCTGATTTCCCAGATCATTGAGAATTTTGCTGTCCTATCCATTTCCCTCTAGTGTGACCATTAATCAGAAAATGTGTTAATCAGTTTGCATTCAGCTCCCTCTTGAGTCTCTGATATGGAGGGAAAGTGTCAGACTTTGGAAGTAACAATGTTAAAAGCAGATGGAACCCAAAATGTTCCTCCAGCTGCCAGTGCTCACTTCTCTGCCAAATCCTAGTATGAAGTTACTCGTTACTTATTGTCCACGTCCTTTGTACTCTGATGGTTTGTCTGTGCAGGTGCCCTTGGCTACCAAAGTAAACTCCCCAAATGCTACAAGGACCTTCCTCCAGAATCTAAGGTCATCAGAAACTATTTCCAAATACTCCTGTCAGAGAGGCAGGGCAGGGAATGCCCTCAGGAAACAAGGTGATGCAGGATTAGTCCCCAATAAAAAGCCATTCCGAGATAAACCTCAGCAAGGACAAACGGCTTTGTATCTTTGTGGATGAGAACAGAAGGCTGAAACTGCAGTTTCATTTGTCAGCTGCACTACTGAACATTTTGGCAGAAACACTGAACTACTGTATGTAAGGGCTATGGTACTAAATTTTAGTGTTCCCTGACCTGTAATTTCTTATGTTGCTGCTTCTACTGAAAACCAAGCCTGGCAACTGTTAGTCAAATTCAACTGAAGCTGAAAAAAACACTCTGTTGTGCTATAATTAGATAATTTCCTAAATGGGACAGGAGCAGGCTTTGAAACTTTGTCATAAATTTGCTTTTGTCTGTTGCAATTTTCAAACATTTTGGCCTATTGTTAGGTATACGTTAGGGATGAAGCTTCAGATGTTTGCCTTTGAGATGTCGCTGTTTTACAGCATCAATGTGACACTTTGCCAAAAATATCTTGTTATTTTACTTAACTACCCTTGCTTGTATGTCAACATTCCTCTCTCTTTAAGCCTTCACTCTTTTTCTACATAGAGATATTTCTACAAGAAGTCCTAATACTCTGATTTCAAGAATGTACTGACATTAATTTTAATACATGTCCTAGACCCTACAGATACCATATTCCTGACACCTACACTTTTTTCTGTGAGATCCATATATTAGCACAGACACAGTTCCACTGGTGAAACCAGTGGCATATTTAAGCTCTTGCACACTTGTGCTCTTACAGTAGAACGTATTCAGCCCCTGCTTTTATCTGTGCCATTGGAGATACTCAGAAATGAGTAGTCAATGCCATGAATACTGTCAAAGAAAGTTGGCCTGGTCTGACCAAGGTATTGGATCAACCACCATCTAGACATCACAGCCCACCTCAGCTGGTTCAAAGCAATGTTGACTGCAGCCTGTCTGCCAGAACACAGCACTGCAGGACTGTTTATGGCTGCCAGAGGTAGCCATAAGGGCTGCTCTACCTAAGGCAAGGCTGCCCTTTGCTCCTGCCCCAAGAGCATGGGGGCCTTGTCCTTTCCTCCCAGCACTACAGGTCACACCATACAGCTGTCTTGCTCTTGAGTATATCAATTGTTTCGGTGTCACCCACAAACCTGATGGTACACTTGGTCACCTTTCCAGGTCATGGACAGACATGTAAAACAGGACAAGTTGTAAGCCAAATCTTGTGCGACCCTAAGGACCAGCCTCCAGGCAGATGTGACTGACTGCCCAACGAAGTACTTACACCTCTGGTGTAACACCTACCCAGACCCTAACATCCAGCTTGCATACAAGGACATTGTAGGAGAGTGCTGTAAGTTTTAGTGAGGTGAACCTAAACGATATCTTGTATTTTGCCTTTGTCCACAAATTGTCATTTTATCACAGAAAACTCTTGGTCAAACTGTGCTAACAGCTCATCATCTTCTTCTTGCTTATGTGTCAGGATGTGTTCTCCAAAAGGACACGTGCCATGATTTTCCCAAATATTCAAGTGAAACTGGTCACCCCGCAATTCCCCAGAAAGTCTTTTGGCCCTTCCAGTTACAAATGACACCCTCCATCTATACAACAGTAAGATGTTGTATAGATGAACATCTATGAACAACAAAGAATAATCTAAAAGAAGGGAACAATTTGCCTCTTGTTTCTGAAGACAAAAAACATTCTTCCTAGGCTCTGATTAGGCAACAGAGGTAAGCACCTCCTTGCATAAGACAGCCTTCATATTTTGGGCCACTTTCCTTTGTCTACACAGACCTGACAATAGGAAGAGTAATATTTCCAATACCTTTTCCCAGCAGAGAATGGAGTGTACAAGTCACAGAATCACAGAATCATTAGGGATTGGAAGGGACCTCGAAAGATCATCCAGTCCAGAAGGATCTTCTGACACAGCAGGATCACCTAAACCAAGTCACACAGGAACGCATCCAGGCAGGTCTTGAATGTCTCCAGTGAAGGAGACTCCACAACCACTCTGGGCAGCCTGTTCTAGTGCTCTCTCTGTCACCCTCACTGTGAGGAAGTTCTTTCTCATATGTATGTGGAACCTCCTATGTTCCAGCTTACAACCATTGCCCCTCGTCCTATCACTACATGACATCGAGAAGAGCCTGGCTCCATCCTCCTGACACCCACCCCTCAAATATTTATAGACATTAATGAGGTCACCCTTCAGTCTCCTCTTCTCCAAGATAAAGACACCCAGCTCCCTCAGCCTCTCCTCAGAAGGGAGGTGCTTCACCTCCATCATCTTCGTTACCCTACACTGGACCCTCTCCAGCAGCTCCACATCCCTCTTGAACTGAGGAGCCCTGAACTGGACACAAGACTCCAGGTGTGGTCTCACCAGGGTAGAGTAGAGGGGGAGAAGAACCTCTCTTGATCTGCTAACCACCCCCCTTCTGATCCACCCTAGGATGCTGTTGGCCCTCTTGGCCACAAGAGCACATTGCTGGCTCATAGTCATCCTGCTGTCCACCAGGACT
>VXBP01001310.1:70981-90035 GCA_013400115.1 Rhinopomastus cyanomelas | reverse complement strand
CAACAATTACCTGATCCAGGAAGGCTTTTACTAAGGTATCTCGATGCAGTATATCTTGAAATACATTTCTATAGAAAAGAAAGCAAAGAAACCTGTGAGGTGAGGTAATGCCACGAAAGGACACTGGCTGCCCACCAGCTGTGCAAAGCAGCAGCATTATTGTTTATAATCTGCAGAAGTTCAAAGTAACTTCAAAATTCTAGTGAATTATAATTCTGCTGTTTTACAGCCAATACGTAATTGTAACTCCAAAGTTTCAAAGTAAATTAATTAAACTCAGGAAAGCCATTGGGCCCTGACACATACATTTATCTCTGCTGTACTCTGAACTAAAACAAGTAACAAAAATTAATATAGTCAGATGTATCACTGAAATTAATTTCCTCAATATTTAACGCAACAGAACAACTGTCAGTGCTGGTAAATTCCTTGAAAACAAGTGCAACTAATGGAGCTGAAAGTGCACCCCAAAAGCAAAAACACCCTTATGTATTTTATCAGACAGTTAGGCTTTGTACTTCTTTACTGTCTTGTAGAGATCAGTACATACAAATCAGGTGTAAAACTCTCATCTGTGTGGATAATACGATCTTGAGTCATTTCTTCATTTGAATTAGCTCTCCAAAACGCTGTCAGCTCAGACCTCATGTATCGTCGTTGGTTATAGATGTGCTCATGACAAGGGGGCATCTGCTTCACTGTATTGACATCTACATCTATATGTGTAGTAGGATATGGAGCATACATTACTTGACGGAAGGGCAACACAAAGCTTCCTGTTGCATCCTGTTTCAGTGAAAGAAATTATTCTTCTAGTTACTTTTAAAAAAAAATGCAAAGCAAAACATGAAGCAAAACAAAGCATCGTGCATATGTTTTAGATGCTACTTGTTTAGACAAAGAATCATAGAATGGTTTGGGTTTGAAGGAACCTTAAGGATCACCTAATTCTAACACCCCTGCCACAAGCAGGGCCACCTCCCACTAGCCCAGGTTGCCTGAAGCCCTATCCAACCTGGCCTTGATCAGTTTCAGGGAGTGACACAACTTCCTTGGGCAAAATAAAACATGTTGTTTCAGAAAACTGGTGGTTGTAGCCCAGCAAAAAGTCCTTCATAGTAGTTCATTCCCTTAATGTGACAGTAGACCAGGTACTAAGGGTAACCTATGTATCACAGTATTGCATCCTCTGGCTCTTCAGACTGTTAACGTTAGTGTACAGGTGCCCTGTTAGTGTAACAGGTAACCTGTTACAGGTTAGTAACAGGTATTAGAGTGTTAATTCTCTAGAGCAAGAAGCGTTACTTTTCTACTTATCCTCACCCATTGCTACTGCCCTTTTACAATACTTGGTGACTGCAAAACTGATGGACTGTTCATTTTTGTTTGGGTACAACACAAAAAATGAACACCTTCTGGAATTCTACCCTCATGTGCCTCAAAATGCAGAATAATTCTGGACAATACCCAAGAAAGACAGAAATGTCAGAGAGAAGAGTGACATGTAAGTTTAACATGCAAATAGGTACAAGGAAAGCTGTAGTGTCAAAAAGGAACCAGGGGAAGATGAATATTTCTTTGAACATGATTGTCTGTGCACAGACATACTTATACATTGGAGAATGTTCTTAAACTACAGAAGAGCAGAACTTTCCTAAGAGTACTTACCTTGAGTAAGCCTTGAACAAAAAGACCCGACTCGTATTTGAAAGATGACTCATTTCTACAGAGTCTGGAACACTTCCGCTCTGATGGTGTAAGAAACAGGCACAGTGTTCTCACAATCTGCATTAAAAAGAAAAGTTTTCAAAAACATGAAAATGTTTGACTTTCTCACATTCTTGTCAAATGAAGAAAACATTCAACGCTTTGAGGCAACATTTGTTTTTCAGTCAATTGTAAAAAAACCCCCACTTTTACCTTCTGTGTCCTCTTCCTATTGCATGAACATGAGTTACTGTGGTTAATCTTCCCAGTCTTCTAAGCCTCCTATTTTGTTTACTCTATATTGAAACAGCTAACCAGGTGCAGTCAATTTCCTACATACATATCCATACTTATTTCCTCACTGATTTGATCCTCAAACTCCCCATTAAAAGCAATAAAAGTGCTTCATTATCTGTTTTCAAACTCCTGTGCTGCAACAGTTACAATTAATCATCTCTCCATACAAAGACATATCCCACTCAACTGTCAGTCTTCACCTCTGGTGTTGTATCTGTGTCTGCAAGTGTCTGAGAAGGCTCTATCCTTGCACCATTTTTTTAGACAGTACCTGAAATCATGGTCAGACAACGCTGTTTCTTACTAGTGCTTTCTGGCAATTCAGGAAGATTCAACATATGAGGTTTTTTTTACTTTAAGGAAAGCTAAAGTACCCTGTAAATAAAGCAATTACTGCAGAACAGTTACACCGCGACACAGAGAGCACATTGCTGGGAAGAAAAATGTACCCTGGATGTATCTTGAGACTTACATTCTTCTAGACTGTTTTTGCTCCAGTAGTGCCTAGCTAATCAATATATTATTTTGCATACTCATAATAATTTTGACCATAACATCTTTTAATTAATTATTTTATGAATTATAAAGATGAATTATAAACTTTAAGCTTTTTATAATCACTTAAGCCTTTAATATTTCCACTACTATTTTAACAATACACATTAAGTTTGGTTAGCTCATTTCAGCTGAGAATTTTCTGTCCAGTTACCTTCTTGCCCATGATTAATTTTAGTCTGTGTATCAGCAATTACTACTCACCAGAATTGCTTTACCATCACTGCCAACACACAAGAAACTGTAAATTCCCCCATCTATCAATTTTTGCAAAGTACCACTAACTACTTACTTCAAAACAGAGGATTATGTAAGGTGCCTTCATTTTTTTAAAAAGACTACCTTCCACAGCAGCAAGGAGCCCTATACAGATGCATACACATATATATATGTGTGTGTATAACATGTATTAATAAAATAGAAATACATAACACATGTGTAGTCCACAACTAATATATAATATATTCAGCACTCCCACTGCCCTTAATTTGACATTGAAGCAATACATGCAGACGCATTTGTACCTATATCAAAAAGCACACTGACTTTGAAAATTAAGTCAGTTACTCTTTAAATTTAAGTTTTAGATCTACAAAACAAACCACAGCACAGTAATTAATACTTCATAGCTAACAAAAAACCCAATATGCAAAAATATTCTATCAGAAAAATGAAATTATCTGACCGTACTGCTTCTCTACATGTCCCACTGTAGATAGGATCTTTGTCACAGACTCCAAGCATGGGGCTGTGTTTACTGCACAGCCCAGAGGCCCCAGTGTAAATTTAAAACCTGTAATTCCACATAACTACACAGAACCTTACTCTCACTGTAGTACTGTTAATAAAGTGCTGTGGCACCTAATACCTGAAGGCTCTTGAGCACACTATCATGAAACTTCATTCCCAGATGAAGGGATATACTGAATGAAAGAAGTTTATTAAAGGACTCAGCTGTGAATGCAGGGAGGGGACTGATTTAGCAAAATACACTTTCTGACAGAGAAAACATTTCCTTTGTGATTTGTTTCTGTAAATCCTAACTGAAAATTAATGTCAGTGTTTTTATTGAAAGAGATTAAACAACACTGTACTTAAACAAAAGTCAAAGAGACCTCTGAATAAAATACTGATACATTTCAATATGCTAGAAGAGAATTTGCTTTAAGAAAAATTTCAATGGACTGTAAACGCCCACCTACCTCTTCCGGGAATTGCTTTTAATTTATCTGAAACTGGAGTTTTGGTATTCTGTAGCACTACCACTTTCTTATACTTGAGAGATTTTCAGGCTAAACTATCAACAGAAAGATGAAGTACAATAACCTGACAGCTGTATTCCTTCTCTGTTCAACCTCAAGTTTGTTTATGCTAAACTTTGTTCCAAGTAAAAAACTAACACTTCTAATAATCAGCATTTAAGGTTTGGTTTATTAGAAGGTACGTTACCTTATTAACTTTTTCTGCGCTACTTCCTACGACTACAGAGCAACCACAGGTCTGCAGGTGTGAACTAATTGCACTGCAAAAAACAAAAAATACAGGTTACCACCTTTAATCAGACCTTTCAAATAAAACAAGTATCAGCTTCAAAAGGAGAATGAAGTGCTTGTAGTATAAACATAGGTCTATTAACTATAGGCCTATACCCACAAGACCGTAAAGAGCTGTGTAAATTACTGCTGAAATTAAAAAATGTAAGTCTATTTTCATCTGATGAATACAAAAGACTGCCACTCCAAACCCACAAACACCAGCTACAATGCAAACAAAACCCACTTACTGCTACTGTCTAACCTTATTACAGAATCTGTGTCTAAAGCAACTGCTCTTGGTAACTTCGTGAGTGAAAGCACATCACAAGCTTGAGTGCCTCAGGATACACACAAGCATGCTTGAAGTTCAGTGATCTTGTCTTGTGAATTACCAGCAGCAGAGATCTGACTTGCTCAGTTTGGAAGCTGCAGTAAATACACCTGGAATAACCTTTACAACCCTTCATTTGTCCTTAAGAAATTTCTGTTGAGGTTTCTCATCCTCCCGTTCCACCGTCACTTTCTCAAACTAACATCTGTCCCACAGCTTCAAATGGTCTAAATAACCTAAAATATTTATATATTTTTCCCTCGGTATCTGTGAAAATACAGAGGTAAATTTAAGTTCTCTTACTGAAGGAAGCATTGTATGTAATTAACTGCTGCTAACAAACACCTCTAATCAATAAAGACCCCACCTGGACTCTGAAATCCTACAGGTGGACTTTATAGTGCACCTGCTACTATTTATCTCATAAAAAATATTCTAAGAGTAAAGTCTCTTAACAGGTCAGTCCCCAACCTGCACTGGTACCTGGGGTTGTTTCTGCCTAGATGCAAGACTCTACAGCTAACCCTTGTTATAATTCATTAAATTTCTCCTTGCCCAGATCTCTAGCTTGTCCAGGTGTCAGCAATACCACCCAGCTTTGTGTCATCGCAAACTTGCTGACAGTGCATCCTAATCCCTCATTGAAGTCATTAATGAATAGATTGATCAGGACTGTGTTCCTGTGTGACTTGGTCTAGGTGATCCTGCTGTGGCAGGGTGATTAGACTAGATGATCTTTTGAGGTCCCTTCCAAGCCCTAATGATTCTGTGATTTAAGGCCACTTGAAATAAACAAGGCCAAGTTCAAGGACCTGCAACTGGAAGGGGCAATCATCAATACCAATTCAGCCTGGGGTGGTGATGTGACTGACAGCAGCACTGTGGAAAAGGACTTGGAGGCATTAGTGGATTAAAGGCTGGACATGACCTGACCATGCGTGCTTGCAGCACAGAAAGCCAAATGTATTGTGGATTGCATCAAAAGAAGTATGGCCAGCAGGTGATGCTGCCTCTCCACTACATTGTGGTGAGAACTCAGAGTACTGGTTACAGCTCTGGAGTCCTCACAAGAACACTGACTCCAGGCAAGGGCCACAGAAATGTTCAGAGTGATGGAACACCTCTGCCATGAGGAAAAGCTGAGACAATTGGGGTTGTTTTGCTAAAAGAGAAGGCTTTGGGGAGACTTTACTATGATCTTTCAGTACTTAGAGGGCTTATAAAAGTCATTTTAGCAGGTCCTGTTGCATCAGGAAAAATGGTAGTGGTTTTAAACTAAGGTTTAAAGAGCAGGTGGCCCAGAGAGGTGAAGGAAGCTCCATCCTGGAGATATTTGAGGATAGGTTCAACAGGCCTCTGAGCCACCTGATCTAATGGAAGATGTCCCTGCTCACTGAGGCTGTGCGTGGACTAGATGGCCTTTAAAGACCCCTTCCAATCCAAACCATTCTATCATTCTAAGATACACCTTAAAAGTTACTAAGAAAGCACGACTGTTTATTTTAGAGGTTGGTATAGCTGATATGGCAGTTAAGTCAAAGTTTTATTCGATGGCATGTGCAAGACTAAGATGCTACTTAAGACTTGAAATCTGAACCTAGATGAGCTAAAAAGCAGACATTTAGACTCTTCACACTAATAGTCAACTTATTACTTTCTTTACAGGACAAAATTTCCAGTAAGAAATAGCAAGAAGAGGTAACTGAAAATCTACAGTCTAATACCTGCCTAATAAAACTTCATTAGTTCTGAAAATAGCTCATCACAATAGGTTGATGGTGCTAGTTGTTTACAGTAATCCATTACATGATATTCAGCTCATTGTTTGCCAAATTCGCTATGGAACTAAATACTACATTATAATGAAAAATTATCTAATTTAACACGTAAAATCTTTGTAGCACTGAGAGTGTATTTGACATACTATAAATAGGAGGCACTAAGCACTACATAAATGAATGCATTTACACCAGAGATGTTCTAAAAGGTAACAGAACATCAGTTACAATAAATGAAATATGCTTTCCTACGGGGAGAAACCCAGCTGCTCTCAAGTGCAAGTGTTTCCACTTGTACGTTAAAAACATGGTGGGGGGAAGGGATAAATACAAAATTTCATAATAAGTGTTGCATATGAAATAACATTAATGGCTTCCTTGCACAGTTTATGCAGTATACATAAACTAGGCTTTTTGGCATTTCATAAAAATGCAAGATTTTGACTTGTCTCTTCATAAAACTTAACATCTGTCTGAAAGAAAATATAAACTTGATATGAATTATAGTACCAAGTAAATGACTCTGTGACAACACAGTCTACAGAGATGCAGCTATTTGCCCACAGCCAGTCTTGTATCAAGACAGAAACTTTCGCAGCATTTTATAGACAAAAAACCCTAAAAAAGCTACATATATCATTCTACCCCCTCCTGTGAAGAAAACTAATCTAATACACACATTCACGTGCGCGCACACACACACACACACACACGCACACGTGTATGTTTGAACCTTTGTACCACAGCATAAATCAGAACTGGAATTCGTACTTGAGGAGAAAGCCTTCATGGCAACTATCCCCAATGTCATCGTCATTTAGCACCGTGTCACTTATCTGAAATGCAAGTAAATACAAACAATGGTTAGACAAGGATTTCAGCACTTTACAATGAATTGATTTTTTTTTAAGTGATAGGCGTTTGGCAACCATTTGAGCTATGGTGTAAGACTGCCTAAGAAAGTAACACCTAATGAAAACCAAAGCATTTTGAAAAAGTCTCTTGATTATTAAATGCTCTTTAACAGTGACAAGTTGGATTCCTCGTAATGACTTTTTCTACAATCTTGTCCAGAATATTTTAAATCAGTGCATGTGAGATCACTTCTACTTCTTCCACATTAACACGAAACCACAGTGAAACTGGTAACAACATTAAAACCATTTACCTCCCCATTAATTTGGGTTTGCAACAAATATCCTTTCGACTTCACTCAGTTTGCACATACTACCTGTCAGTCCTGCTGAAGTCTGACCACAAAACCCACTGCTAGTAGTGTTTTACCCAACTTAGTACCAAACCATTCTGTACACCACACAGGAGAACCTGATGTGAAATGCCTGAAGTGTAGAAGAATTTATGACAACTGTGAACTTTTGTCTGCTGAAGCCAGTACCAAACCAGACTGGGAAAGCCACTTTCTGTACTCAGAATGTGAAGAACACAGATACTCACATCTATTTCTTCTGGAACACTGTGCGATTTCATAGAGGACAGCAGCTCCATTACAGGAATGACTTCTCCTGTCAGCATTGGAATGATGCTCTGGCCCTGCATAATAAATAAGATACTTTAAGTAAAAACACATTGTGCAGTATTAGCAGTTACTACTAATGCAGACTTGCTGTTGTTTGGTAGTCTAGTAGATGTAGAAATAGATGTAGAGACTACCTGGGATTTGCTCACCAATAATTATGAACTGGAAACATTTATTTTGCTTAACATCATATCTAAAATGTATTTCCAGGGTCCTATGCTAATTTTCACAATCAGTTTGATTGGCCTACACAAGAAGTACTTGAAGTGAGTTAAGCTGTTCATACCACACTACATCAGGCATTTTAGATCCAAGTCTGATGTTTCAACAATAAGAAAACAAAACAAGCCATATCAGTTATTATCATAAGAAAAGTGTTCATCTGTCACAAGAAACTGAAGCCACAATTTTATATTTACAGATTTAAATATCAAATTTTTTTCATGGTCTGATGTACGTAGCGAACAACCATCCTTGACAAGAGGCAAGCATGACTCTGTGGAAGCTGCTACCTTCACAGAGCTTCAATTTCAAGTAAATGCCTTTCCCTTTCTGAAAGTTAATATTCTTCACAGATATCCACTTTACCCAGAAAAATATTGAAATAAGTTTCCCTTCAACTTGTTCGCAGCTTCCATCATCCTACTTTCAGAAACTTTCCTTCCTGTGTGTGGCAGGTAGATCATCAGCCACTTCAAAATATCTTCCTGGATCCCAAAAATAAGCAGCAGCACCAACTTCTACAATCATCAGATGCAGTTAAAGAGTTTTGCGATGGTGTGCCACACACATGAAGCAGATGGCCCTTACCTGATCCTCCATTCTTTCTGTTCCTTCCAAGACAATCTTCTGGAAATGTTCTTGCCTCTCCTGAGCAAGAGAAGCAGTTAAATATAAATGCTCTGGTATTTGCTTATGCATGCACACTGTTGTGTGCATACATAACACACAATAGTGTGGCAAAGTTTCTTCCCCGTGGAAGTTAAGAAGTCACGCTTCTTAACTTCTACAGTCAAGTCTTTTGTAGAGTTGATACTAACAGGAAGTGGTGTCATTCTGAACAGGCCAATGCTACCTGCTCTTGCATGCCTGAGCTGAAGCTGCAGGAGGGGGAGGGTGTGACAACAATGACAAAAGATCAGGTTTCTTCATGAAAATGCCAAATGATCAAATTATGGTGCAGAATTCCACTTTATGTATGGATTTTTATTTTCAAATGGATAAGGTACATACTGATGTTTCCTCATGAGGAAAGAAAAAAATGAGAACCCATAACGAGGAAAAATGTTTGGGAAGGACTTTTTTTTTTCCATCTCAAGATACTGGTAAGTCTTCAAAACATCGTTTTACAACCAGGCACAAGGGACGCAAACCCTTAAAACACACAAACACCTCTGTACTCGTGCTGGTCACACTATTTCTAATACAAGCCAGGATGCCATTGGCTTTCTTGGCCATCTGGGCACATTGCTGGCTCATAGTTACCTTCCTGTCAATTAGGACCCCTAGGTCCCTCTCTGCCAGATGGCTCTTCAGCCACAACTCCCCAAGCCTGTAGTGTTGCATGGGATTGTTGTGGCCCAAATGCAAGACCTGGCGCTTGGCCTTATTGAAGCTCACGCCATTAACATTGGCCCACTGCTCCAATCTATCCAGGTCTCTCTGAAGAGCCTCCCTACCCTTTGGCAGATGAACACTCCCAACTAACTTGATGTTATTTGCAAACTTACCTGCTTCAATAATACCTGAAAAACAACTAATTTCTGAGAACACTATCAGAAAGTGGTGTTTGGGGTTTTTCTGGTCATTAGAAATGCCACTTTAGGGCAATTTCAGCTGTGGAAACATACAGACATTGATCAATGTCCAAAAAGAGAGGAGATGTACTATGCTAAAGAATGACGGAAAATTCCTATTTGACCATTCACATTAAAAGTCAATACAGATGACAACTACATGACACAGAAGCAGTGTAGTCAAGAAGATGAGATAGCATTGACTTACATTAAAAGCACTAACATTCAGCAGGCTTTTAGAAGACCAGATTAGGAACAAAATATTTGTGTTTCTGCTAGAGTAAAAATGAACTTTATGCACTATACTTCCTGGAAAAAAATCCCAGAAGTAAGAAAAGCCAATGTGATAGGAAAACAATCATGAGGCAATACAAGCAAAATCAATGGAGTTTCTATGGCAAAAAGGAAACACCACTACAAAAATTACTATCAGCTTATTATTTCTACAGTCTTCATTAGTTCAGATAAAAGTACTCAAAAACAAAGCTAAAGTATCTTGACTAGAGATCTCAGAATGTAAGAGGAAGAAATATGTCATCCAACATGCATCATCTCCTTACACAGGACTGCTGACATGCAAATCTACATCTCTAAGACAACTTGCATCTGTGACGATGACAGAGGTTTTAGCTTTTATATTATGTTATACTATACAAAAATACGTAACAATTTTCATTTAATAAAGAAATATGCATAATGTCCCCCATGCTAGGAGTTTAAATTCTTTAGAAAAATTTAGCAGTTCTTCACAACTGGACAACTGTTTTTAGTAATGAACAATAAACCTACCTTATGCATCCATATTCTTCCTTTCCTTATAATATGAGTTAACCTGTCCACACACACTCTGTGAAGTGGCAGGTAGAAGCCAAGTTCACTTTGTGGAAGTATAATTGATAGTCCATAGGTGCTTCTGTCTCCATTCCAGTTTCCATCAAAGATTAATGACACAATGATTACCCTTTTTTCTGCCAAGACAAAGAACTTCACATCTATTGCACCGCTTTCTGCATTCCGAAGTATTTCTCCATTCAGGGTATGGTTAGCAAGAAAAGTTATTTCACCATCACTGAGAAGTACTTGTTCTGTCTTAGGGGCCCAGATATGCCGCACTCGGGGGCCAAGGATATTGTCCCAGTAAGCAAAAGTGGCAGCTAATAAAGGTGACTCGCCATTCAAATTGATCTCTGTTTTAGCAACTGCTGGGGACGGTGGTGGACAAAGAGCTGACATGTCTGCTTCTTCCAGTCTTCTATCCAACTCAAATGCTTACATTATCTAAAAATAGTTTTCATAGAAAAAACCCACAAAATTAGAGCAGCACTATTATCTCACATTTTTGTCTCAAAATACAGCTTCAAGAGGCAGCCTGAATTCTACATCTGCAGAAGCAGACTGTACTCCAGGAGGAAGTGTGTGTGCTTACCTGCCACACAGCCAAGTGTCATGCTTTACAAATGTTAGTCGGTCACACCACAAGGCCCTTTACTCACGGCACAATTCTTCATACTATGTAGACACAAGTCCTCAGCCACTTCCCCCAGCACTTTCCAGCAACTCTACAGTTTCCCCGTCTTGATGGGGCTGCAAGTAGTTTCCCTTCTGTAGTAGTCACGTGGGTGCCACAAGAAGTCATTAAAAAATGAAGTCTTAGGAACCAATTACATCCGTGACGCAAAACTGTAAGAGCTACAATGCATTCTCATATGGCCACTGGTCAGCCCTCCCCTTTGCCTGCAGCACCCTATGGGGCAGCAGCACCATCTGGCTGGCGCAGCAGTGACCCAACAGACCCCGTCACCGCTTCGAGGTTCTCAACTGTTCTTTCCCTTACGTGTCCCTGTCGCGTTTACTCCCAGCAGGAGGGCAGCGCGGTCCTCTCCCAGACAGAACCGCCCGACACCGCCCCCACCAGCCCAGGAGCTGCCGGAAGCTGCAGGGGAACCCCGCTCCTTCCCTCCGCGGGCACGGGGAAGACAACGACAATCTCACGGGGTTAAACAGAAGCTCCACCGACACGGCCGCGCACCCGCCCTCACCTGCGCTGGGGCGCTGGGGCACCGGGCACCAGGCACCCCGCATTGAGCATGCGCCCGCACCAGCACCACCTCCGCGGCGACCCCACGCAGGCGCTCTAGGGAGGCGGGGTCGAGCGAGAAGGTCCCGTGGCTAATGGTACCGATGGGTGGTAGCCAAAGCCGCCGGGAGGTGACAAAATGGCGCTTTCCGTACAGCTGTGTCCGGAGTTATTTAGGTGCCATGTAGGAGCTGGTGCAGCGGCGGGGAGGGCGGACTTGGCGTGTTTGGGCAGCGAGCAGCGGCCGGCAGCATTACAGCCGGCAGGGCAGGCGGGTGTAGCTGGGATAACAGCGGCGCCAGGCGCGTCAGCCGTGGACGAGCTTTGAAGTTGCAGTAGGTAGGTAGTAGTGACTGCACTAGGTTGGTTTCCAGACGTGCTGTTCGTGAAGCAGTGAAGGTGCTCTTATTTAAGCTGCAGTTTTACAGTTACATGGAAACCACCTTCTTGATGCCGACACAGTTCAAAACGTGTATGTGTGCAACCTAGAAAGGAAAAGAGTACTCTGATGTAATGGCACAGCTCTAGTCCTATGGGTTCCCTGATCTCTGCTGTAGCCTGCGAGGTTTGTCTTCAACAGGCTCCAAGGGAAAGCTTTCAGACACAACGGGACCAAATTGGACTAGATGATCTTTCGAGGTCGCTTCCAGTCCCTGATGTTACGTTTTCTCTGTTTCTGTCCTCTCAAATTGTGGTATTTTTATTTTTTTGAGTCATGCCATCTCTGTTTAACCACAAAAATCACCTTTGTCAAAATGCCTTTAATGTTAGGCAGTTTATTTAGTTCTCCTTGAGAACTGTAGTTTTTAACCAACTAAAATCAGTCTTTTGGATTACTTCTTAAAATGATCTTTAAACCAAACAACATCAAATTACATATTTGTGTATTAGCTTGTAGTTGTAGCTCCCAAGAAAGAAAGCTCCAATAAAAATAAATGACCACACAGAATTTATATACTGATTATACAAAACCTTGGAGAAACAGTGGAATTAATAATTTTAGGTACTTCATTTGCTGATTTCAAAAGGCGTCAAACTCATACCTCTTGTCTAAATGTAAATCCATATAGTTTGTGAAAAACACTTTTTGTGTATTTAGTGTACATTTGAACAGGAAAGATAAATATAAACCGCTTCTTGTACACAAAGGTCTACAGCAAGGGTCCTCAAACTTTTTAAACAGAGGGCCGTGTCCTGTCCCTCAGTCAGTGTCAGGAGCTGGGTCCTGCCTGGAAGTGGGACAGGGACTGGTGGACCAATGGGCCAGATTGGACACCGTGGGGGGAATGGAGAAGTATGGCTTCTTTTCGTTTTGTCACTGACTTGTCTTCTAGCCTCGCGTAAGACACTTTGTATTACTGCATCAATTTTTTCCCAAATCACCATGTTACATGTGAAGAAATATTAGCATGAATTGCAAAACCTCGCTTTGACGCAATAGACAAATCTCTGTAATTGCCGTAGTGTTATTAGCAGAGTGAAATTTCTGACTTTTGTTGCTGTTCGATTGTTGTCTTTGGTATTTTTTCTAATTTTTAAAATACAGTTTTCAGGCACGGGAGAGAACAACAGTCCCAGTGCATACAATTTGAAGAGACTAGTGACACTTCTGCAGGTTCCCTTTGTGGACATACCAAAGGAGTGGTGACAGTGCAGTGTAAGCAGATTTTTTCCTCTGAACAAAGAATACATCTGGCTGTGAAGACTGATGCTGCACATCTGCAAAGAAATTAATTAAATAGTGTGTAATGTGGACAAGATGAGAATGAGCTCAGGCTCTGGGTTTAAGCAAAACGCTATTTCAGTTTTTTGATGTTTATCCTGAACTATCACCTGTGAGGGTAGTAAGACACTGGAGTAGTTTGTGCATTTGATTAGTTCAAGGGCTTTGAGCTAGTGAGAGGTGGCCCGTTCCATGGCAGGGGGAACTAGATGATCTTTAAGGTCTCTTCCCACCCAAACCATTCCACGATCATTCTGACTGACAAAGTGCTTTAAAATAAGAGAACACTTATGCAAAAAGGGAATGGGATGAAACAAAATGTAGCAGAATTCAGTTGCTCGGCCTGGTGCAGAGGCTGTGGAAGTGCAGTGTGCTGCCTAGCTATCCTGCTGCACTGAGCAGTGCATGCGCTCATGCCAGTGCATTATATTAATTAAAAAAATTAGGAAAACTAAAATTAATTTTTTCCATCCAGATCAGATTGCTGCAAAATTTATATGCAAGTTAAAGGAGAGCAGATGGCTGGTTGGGGTTGCAAGAAGTAGAAATGCTTGTTGTTGATGCAGAAGTTGGTGCCAAGATGAAGCTTTTTGCACATGTAAGCATCTTAATGCCAGACATAGCTCTAGGAGAAACCCCCAAACAACATGTTCACTCCCCTGTCGCCAACTATTCATTCTTACAGTAGGGGAAAGGTGAGACTTTCCGCAGTATCTCTGGTTAATGGTTTAAGGCTGTAGTTTCACATCCATGTTAAAAGCACAGTCACTGTTGTTTACAGTCTTGTTACTAGTTTTAAATCATTCTTAGAAACACTGTTTTCAATCAGTGATGGGGCCTGTACAAATATGATCTTCACCTGTGAACATAAACTTACTTCACACAACTTCCAGCATTGATTCTAGCTGCATCCCACCAGTTGTTTATATCTCTATAATGCTATCTCAGGCTGCTGTCATTTAATGTTCATACTTTACAGGTTGCTAGATGCACAGAAGCGGGGATCCATTAATTACCATGCAGAAGCAACCTGCAATTCTAGAGCCGCTCAGTGGAAGTTAACAATTTTGAAATGAAAACTAAGGATCTAGGTACTTTATCCTAAAAGGAGTCCCATGATTTTTGATCCTTTTACATGTGGAAGGGGTCATGTTCATTCAGTGGCACCTTCTGGAACATCTGCCTGTCAAACCACACTGGGATTTGTTTTCATGATTCACTAATTAGAACATGCCAGACTCATACTGGGGACTTCCCAAGAGTTTGCCAACACAGAGAGATGAGTACCAGCTCTCAGGACATCTCCTAGGCACATCTGAATTCAGTCTGTATAATTTGCAGATTATCCCTGTTGTCTTCTCTTGTGTATTACTGATTACATGCCCTGTAAAGCCTTTCCCATGTCTAAACTGGATTGACAAACTGATATATACTGCCCTGAGTGTAGTTACAGAGCTGTCTTAAGTGAAAATTGGATACACAGCTGTTGAGGACAATTGAGCTTAACCAGTCTGGCCTGTCCTCTCTTCCCAACCCCAGATGAGCGTTCTTCCTTCCCTTTTTCTGATTTTGTTGACATTTGTGTGATGATAGAACTGATGTGTGTGTACAACAGATCAAGTTCATCTGTCATAAAACCAAATTCTTTGGGAAGGCAGGAAAGCAAACCTAGTGTTAGGGAAAATGAACAGATACAAGCTTATAACAATAAACTTAGATTAGTCATACCTCAAGATAATATTTTAAAATAGGAGGTGTGTATGTTGTGAAATGTTGAAGTCTGAAAGATGATCTTTCAAGGTCCCTTCCAATCCCCAATGATTCTATGATTCTATGATTCTATGTTGGAAAAACAATTTCAACAGAAAACTTTATTCTGTACTTGTTACAAATGAAAAAGTCCTATAGCAGCACTTCTTGTTAGAACATTACATAAACCACTTCTTCCTCAATTTAATTTCTTCCATCGCATTTTAGTTCTCGTATTGGGGAAGAGTCTGAGATGATATTGAAGATCTGTGGCAACATGCTGCTTTAAAAGCTGTATTGCCCCTGCGTTTTGCCATGGCAATGCTTAGTGCTGGCAGTCAAGACTTCTTAGAGGATTTCTAGGTAAAGGAAATCTTGTTTTTCCTCCAAAGCTTGTGAAAATCATCCAGTATTACTCTGTTGGGACAAGCAGGTTTAGGAAATGTTTTTAAAGTCAGTGTATAATACTTTTTTCCTTATTTTTTTTCCAAAGTCCAAACTTTTTCAAACTAAAACTGAATATTGACACATTGGTTTGTTCATGTTTTGAAGATAAACCACAATGTATTTTGCTTTACCCTGCCCAGCTGTTTTCTTCAATACATAGCATTTTCAGAAGCCCTGACATAAAAACTTTGGAGACATGGTATTCTTGTACATGGAGGTCTTTGCTCTTCCACTTTGAATAGAAAATTATGGTATCCACTTCTAAAAAATAGCATGGATTTTCTACTTCATTATTTCTAAAGTAATTTCCACTTGAAAAAAGGTCACTGATTTTGAAGGCATATGTGTTATTGCTGTCAAAATGTTACTGCACCATGATAGATGGAGGAAATGCTTATTGTTTCTGAAGGAAGTAGGTAACTTCTTAAAAAATTACCATCCTGTTCTTTCAAGATACACTAATGTACACTCTGAAGTACCATGGCAACATCCAGTTTCTATTATAAGTTTGTAATGGCTCAGAGACTTGCTGAAGAGTCAGCAAAAGCTGTCTGGGAGATGGGTAATCAGCCCAGGAAGGGTAAAAAATGTTGTCATGTAGTATCCGAGGTAAAATGCTCACAGATTTGGCGGTGCAAGTTTTTCTACTCAAAAAGGCAAAGGCTTTCTGTAGTCAAGGTCCATGTTGAGGGAAAACAATAGGGTTAACTTCGATGTCATCACTGTTTTGTTCCAGTCTTATCAGGTCTAATTAATGTCACAAAAAAAAATTGCTCCATAAGCAGAAGAGTTTCTGTAAGACTTAAAGGAAAGGTCACCCAGGACAAGCAAGTTTCCTCAAGAATCATGAGACTTAAATTTGAAAGCAGCCTGTAGATTCCTCCAAATGTTGTCCAAATTTTGAGAGCCAGTGCTAAAAATTTGCTCAGAGGTCAGCTGAGGGTGCCACTGCCTCCAAAAGCTGACATCATAAGCCTTCTTGCTGAATTCTCTGCCTATGCAATTTTTTGTAGTCAGCCAGTATGATTGAATCACTGACTGTTACACATTGCTGTTTAATGTTTTCCCAATAGGAAACAACTTGTTTTCACTTGTTGCCTTGGCTACATCTATATACTCTTAATACTGCAATGTGTTAAAACAAGGTACAGTGCTGGGGTGGTAACCTTTGGTGGCATAGTACGTGCTTCACATCAGATGACTGCACTCATGAAGTAATGAACCCTAGGATGCATCTTCACTCAGAACACAGCAGTAAAGTTGCAGGGAAGAGGCAGGACCAGCTATATCATTACTGCTCTTGACAGATTTTTCTCCAGCCTGTTCAGCCATGAAAATATGACTACGGTTCGTTGTTCATCATTACAAAGAAGCATTACAGTGTCCAACTACAGGGGGTTTGGAAGGTTTGTGAATGTGGCAGAAGGCAGATGTCTACATGGAGCTTGTGAAAACCTACGAACACAGATGATTCTAATCCTCACTACAAGAATAATTTTGATGCTTTAGGTATTTTACTTTTTTAGCCGTAGGTTGCTGGACTTGATTTGTATTCATCCTGTGCTCTAGAACCCTAGAAACTGTTCAAGTTCCCATTATCAAATCAGGATCTGTGTTCCAACATATTTGGTAACATGACAGTAATTAGCAATTAGTGAACCATGCTTTCAGGACCAGTGTCAGCAATAGAGTAGATAAACTGATGGTAAATACTTACAAAATGTTAATAGCCACTTAGAAATTTTTAAATCCCCAAAAGTCATAGTGACACCTATGTGTTCTGCACCCTCCCCAAGTCAAATGAAAGATTGAGCCTGTAGCTCACAAACTCATGTACCGTCTCTTGAGTACTTCTGTATGTGATCATAGGATCATAGGATCATAGGATGTTAGGGGTTGGAAGGGACCCAAGAGATCATCGAGTCCAACCCCCCTGCCAGAGCAGGACAAAACTATCTAACACAGATCACAGAGGAACGCATCCAGGCGGGCCTTGAAAGTCCCCAGAGAAGGAGACTCCACGACCTCCCTGGGGAGTCTGTTCCAGTGCTCTGTGACCCTCACAGTAAAGAAGTTCCCCCTTGTGTTGAGGCGGAACCTCCTCTGCTGCAACTTACAGCCATTGCTCCTTGTCCTATCACAGGGAGCAAGTGAAAAGAGCCTGTCCCCCCACTCCTCCTGGCCAGCCTTCAGGTACTTATAAACATTGATCAAATCTCCCCTAAGTCTTCTCTTCTCCAGACTAAAAAGCCCCAAGTCCCTCAGCCTCTCCTCATAAGCCATGCCCTCCTGTCCCCTAATCATCCTCGTAGCCCTCCGCTGGACCCTNGCAAACTTGCTGAGTAGACACTCTGTGCCCTCATCAATGTCATTGATGAAGATGTTGAACAAGGCCGGTCCCAGCACCGATCCCTGGGGAACACCACTAGTCACAGCTCTCCAGCTGGAGCTGGCACCATTGATCACCACCCTCTGAACTCTATCCTGCAACCAGTTCCTAACCCACCTCACTGTCTGCTCTTCCATCCCACACTTCCTAAAGTGTGCTTGCTCACTAAAATTTCATGGGAGACAGTGTCAAAGGCCTTGCTAAGGTCAAGGTAGACTACATCCACTGGTTTCCCTGAATCTAACCATTCAGTTATTGCATTATAGAATGCTATCAGGTTATGCGGTGCTCCATCTGTACCTGCATTTTTGCCACCCCTGCAACCAGGCCCTCATGCCACTGAAGAAATATCCTTTAAAGTCCCATAGGCACATGCCAGCAGGGGTTCCCTCCTCTGTGTTTGTCACAGTGATAGGGAGCAAGAGCAGGTGCATAGCAGTGCCCTGCAGCCAGGCTGCTGTGTCCACCCAAGCACCAGCAGCTCTTGGGTTGTTCCAGGTATGCCCTGCTTTGCTGCACTCAGCTCCCCAGAACTTCAAAACATATAATACCTACTACCCCCAAGCTGGGAGAAATTTGCAAGAGAAAATGACAACTGTTGTTCATTGAGGACAGCTGGATATTCAGCTAGGCAGCAAGGCAGTGAAAAACAGGTACCTGTCAAATTTCCTGCTGGGTTGCTTGCTCTTTGTTGCAGTGGTATTCAATATCTGTTTTAATCCCCTCCTTGCAGTTCCGAAAGGGGGAGGGATGGTATTTGATTGCTTAGGTGAAATTTGCTTGTGACAATTTGTAACTCTGGGTAGGAATTGTTAATTCCTGTAACGGTTTACCAGAACATCAGTTGTCTACCATAGTGGTTAGAGCACTTTTCTTCACACATGAAAGCAAGGGGTGGATTGTTGCAGTTTGAGAACTGCTAGAACCTGTAGAAGTGCTTTCATGAGGAAGAAAAGTTTTGTTGTGTTCTGGGGGACCTGCTCCCGGTTACACAGGTCTCAGGACCCTTCCCCGGAAGAGTCTGTCCTGGGACCTGCCCCTGAAAGGCGGGCTAGGGGGAGCCTATAAAAATGGGGCAGGGTCTTTGTTTGCCCTTTTTTCGCGGGCTGTGGCCCTGAAGGGAGCGCCCCCCC
>VXBP01001310.1:56058-70585 GCA_013400115.1 Rhinopomastus cyanomelas | reverse complement strand
GAGGGATGCAGGTGTGGGCGCTGAGAAACTCAGGCCATCCCAGACTGACATGCTTTCCTTCCCAGGTCTCTAAATTGGAAGAAGATCCAAGGTCAAAACTGGAGTGGTTTCCCATTCTATTTTCTCAGGTTCTGCGAGGGCATTAATGACACAGTTTGTATGCACCGACTTGCATAACCTTTTCTGTATATAGTTAGTGTTAATAAACCTTTCTGAAGTTTCCCTAAGCTATCAGTTGTCTGGTGAATTTTATCCGAGATGCCATTGAGACCTCACTGCTTTGCTTTCCTTTCTTTGATATTGAATTGTGGTCCTGAACCCACCACACTCTTGTAGTAAATACTCAATTATCCAGCAGCCACATCATCTTGGTACCTTTCTGCTGTCGTTGGCTGCTGCTGTAGCACAAATACTGCACTTGGACTTCACAGAGCTGTGCCTGCCTCAGGAACTGGTCTTAACAGGCAGTTGGACTAAGCAGAAAAGAAAAATGGTTTGTTAGGCTCATAGGAGTCACCAAATCTCATGTTCTTTGCACATGTGAAATCCAGATACAGCTCAGGACTTAATTGTGAGTTGGAAGGAGCCACATGTGAGAGCATGCCTTTCAATATGGATAGGTGTAAGCCAGGTTGTTTAACCACAAGATAAAGATTCTGCCAACAGCCTGTGTTTAAGGATTGTTGGAGGTGTCAAGGTGTCTTCAAGCAAATGCACAATTGTCTATCACTCATGCATTTAGCAAGCCCTCTAAGCTACATGTAAGGAATTCTGATCAGTATTTAGTGGCAGTTTAGAAATATAAATAGGATTTCATTATATGAAAGTGATTACAGATACTCATTTGTCTCTTGAGTTAAGCCAAACACTGACATGTTACACAGGTAAACCTTGAGTATCAGTGAGGTCTGCAGGAATAAATCACAGAATCACAGAACCAGAATCACAGAACATTAGGGACTGGAAGGAACCTCAAAAGATCATCTGGTCCAATCCCCCTGCCAGAGCAGGATCACCTGGACCAAGTTGCACAGGAACATATCCAGGGGGGTTTTAAATATCTACTCTGTTGAAGATGCTCTTATTTTGCTTTTTTGCATTCATTGCCTTTGGTTTTACTTCCACTGGGATCAGTGGAAGAATTTGCCTTTAGATTTCCAGGAGAGGAGAACGTAGCCTTGAGGCAGTGCAGGATGTTAATTACTGCAGCTGTCAATGACAGCTTTATCTTAGGACAACAGTGTGGGCGCAATTCAGCACTGCCTTTTAATGTACGATTATTTTCACCGGAGAAAAGATTTGGTAGCTTTCTGCACTTCTTCCATTTGATTCTGCTTTGAAATATTGCATACAAAGCTTGGTAGAAGACTCACACTTCATGTCTGTGGCATTCTGTCTTGACTTAAACATTTACTTTATCTTTTAGGCTTGATTATCTTGTTTGGTATATTGAAATACTAATGAGCTTCTGAGTAACACTGAAAAATGTATTGTGATTTATCAAAAATTTAGTAGTTCTTTGACTAAACTGACAGCTTTTTACAGTAGGTTAATGTCTTACAAAAGCTTGTATTTTCATAACTTGCTGCCATTATAATGACAGAGAAAACACAGAGTGTTTGGATAGTGGAGTTCTAAGAACTGGTGGTGTTGGTACTGCTACCTTCCTTGATCATTTCACACACACACACACACACACACACTCATTAAAGAATGAGATTCCCAAAGTCATATTCACTGAGTTTTGGCTTTCATCTCACTGTGGAGATTGCAATGGGAGAGCTGGAGAAAAAAATGTGGAAATTGTGCTTTTGTGGTGCTTGTAGTTACTTATCTTGGATGTGAGTAGCCAAGTGCCAAGGCATCCGTCAGCTTTAAAAGGTGCATTTCCAAGGAAGTTCCCACATTTCCAGCTTTATGAAACTTCTCCATCTAAATTTTATGTATGTAGGAGCACAGATGATCTGCCTCTTAATTGATGGGTTTGCCCTATGTATCTTTCCGTTAATTGGAAGATTTGGCATATGCCACTTGAGCTTTTTTCAGGTGTTACTACATTTTACAGGTTGTAAATGTACTAAATTTTATGGGTTGTAGCTAGTAAACAGCAGAATATGCTTGAGAATTAAGAAGCTTAGTTTTGAATATTCACTCCTATGCTTACCTCCTTTCTGTAGAAGTTAACAATCGAAGGTATTTCTTGTTCACCACACTTACTTGTCCAATATTTCTTGTCACTGAGGAATCCTATAACTTTTTATCCATTTTTATTATAGCATGATACTAATTTTCCAGTAGGAATTAAAGCCTTATCAGACATTTTAAAGCTGTTCTGTTGTAGGGCTTGATGCATGGTGTGTTGCTTTGAGTACTGAGGTGTATTGAGTACTTTTAGAATATGCCCAAGCAGTTTCAAACAAAGCTCTGAATTTCTAAGGTTATAACAGTCAGATATGACATCCAATATACAAATACTATATTAAATAGGAATATTTGTAAATAATGCAAATATAAATTATCCATAAATATTTACCCACATACAGTAAGTATATAAATAAATATCATATGTTTATATTTAGGAAATATACAGATAGAATAGCAACAAGAAAGAGCATACTGTGTTTTATTTCTTCTTCACAAGCAAAAAGAAAGGTGACTGGAAAAATGGAGTTTATCTCTGAAAATAGTGATTCATCCAAGGAGCAATAAAATTGATGACTTAGAAACAAAGATATAAGAGCATTCTTCTTTGCTACTCTATGACAAGAATTTGTAATTGCTACAACACTTAACATGAAGTTGTCTAATATGCCTCTGAAATTTTCAGGCAAGTGTAAGCCCTGTGTACCCTCAATGATGAGGTTAATAATTATTTTCTTTCCAAAATGCAAGGCACAATAGCTTATGACCTTAGCAGAAATGACGAATAGAAATATGCAAAGGAGAAAGAGAAATATGAGATGTTAGTATGAGAAATTAAAGTTCAAGTGGGGAGGAGTAAACTAATTCCAGAGAAGTAACAAGTCAATATGGGGTCATTTTTGTTGTCATAATAACACCTGAAGATATTGAAAGCAGCATTGAATTTGATGAGAAGGCAACACATATTTTTTTCCAGTACTGATTAATTTATTTCAAGATTTATTAATGTCAGAGGCAGTAAACTGATGTTAGAAGCAAAGATTAAAAGGCCACCTTTTCCATTTGTTGTTCAAAATCAGTCAGCATGTAAAATCAGAAATTCTGCTTTAAAAAAATATAATTCAGAGACCTTGAAAGTTATTTTCCTGTTCATAGATAGATGTAAGTCATTCATCAGTCTTTATGGCTACTGAAGCAGTACTGAAGGAGAATTAACCCATTCTAATAACGTGCTTCACAAAAAAAATAATGTAAAGCTAAATCTGCAGTGATTGTGCTAGCCAAATACTTATAAAATAACCCTTTTCATATGTATACCTCATCGTATCAGAAAATGTAATGATGTGGGAAGGAACAAGCTCATCCCTTACTAAAATAATATCTGAGTTCAGAATCTGTATCAGGAGTTACACACCTTTGTGAATTACATGCCTCTCCCTAATGAGCTCAAAGCTGCTTTGCTGCTAAAAGACCATTAGGAAGGTGGGTAAGTGATGGCTTCTTATGGCAGTTTGTGTTGGGTGTGCGTGTCAGGGTTTTGGTAGTAAGGGGGCTATGGAGGGGGCTTCTATGAGAAGCTGGTAGAGGCTTCTCCTGTGTCTGTTAGAGCCAATGCCAAAGTCTCCAAGATGCACGCACTGCAGGTCAAGGCTAGCCACATCAGTGACAGTGATACTGCCTTTGTGTATTTTAGAAAGAGAAAACGTGTCAACATGACACCACGTGTGAGCAGCTGCAGAGAGGCATGATAGAAAAATATGTGACAAAAACAGCCCTGCAGACACAAAGGTCAGTAAGAAGGGGAAGGAGGTGCTCCAGGTACAGGAGCAAAAATTGTGACTGAAATTACCTACACTGCAAGGTTTGGGCAAATGACTTATTTGAGCTTTGCTTACAGGTTTAACTGTAAGACTCGTGCAGAGAACTTGCTTAACCTTCACTTACTGTGTTAATTGGAAGGCCTAAGCAAACAACAATTTAACATGTTTGAACTACACTTACAGGTTTATTAACATTATTATAGGTTTTACAATGGAAGAATGCACTGTAAAACCCTAAAAAGCACACTATGTACTACACATGTTTTAGTACATGTGAAACCCACTCCCACTAGAAACTTAAACCATTCTAAGTACTCGCATTCTGGTTCCAGGTAAAGGCTCTCAATCCCAGATTAATTACCTCGGCTGGTGTCCTGGCTGAGAAGCAAGGGTCTCCATACACACGAGTTGTTGAGCAGATGACTCCCCATTCTTACCCTGAATCTTAGGACTTTTATTCCCTAATTTTGCCTGATTTACAATCAGACAAGATTATGCCTGGTTGCATTATACAGCCTGGGATGTTTCTCTTTGGTGGTGTAATGCAGTATTCATTTAGCTTTCTTTTTACTTCCCTTTTGCTGATCATGGGATCATTTGGATGCACAGAGTGATATGGAGCTGATAGTGAAACCTTTCTAGGTTTTCTTTATCTTTCTCAGAAATTTGAATAGATCTCACTGGTCGGGGTATACACTTTGAGGGATTTCAGGGCTTAGTTCAGGCTGTGGTTTTTGAATGTTGCAGCACTGCCATGCTTGGTCTGTGGTTAATGGATGACCCAGGGCTGAACTATCTCCACAGCTCTGCATGGGTCAGCTGTCTGTAGAAAGGGCCTTGAAGCAATTCAAGGCTGGGATGCCCAACACCACACCCCTGCCTTCTCATGTTGCCTGCATGTGTTAGACATTACCAAAACTAACTTACAAACTATGAGCCAGGTGACTCATATACCAATGGTGAAGACTATGGAGAGACAGGCTGTAACTGTGCAGCCCATGGAGGCTAGTGGTGAAACAGCCTGTACAGGGGACCACCAGAAGGTCTGCTCCTGAAGGACTGCACTCTATACAAGGCACCTATGCTGGAGCAGGGCAAAAGCGTGAGGTTTCATCTGCATCAGAGGAGGGCTGGGGAGGAGGAAGCGATTGGCAGGGGTGAAAGGCTTGGGCCCACGTTTTTTTTCTGTCTATTAATATATCCCTTATCTTTGTAAGAAGTTGCTGGATTTTGCTTTCAGCCCTGAGAGTGACGGGAAAAACTAGCGCAGCCTGCTCAGATTCCCTTACAATAAGCAGACACTTTTTAGTCACAGTGTTTTTTTTTAATACATAGAAGTCAAAATACTGCCTGGCCAAAGGTGTGTTTGGCAGTGTTGCCACTAGCAGTTGTTTGAATCTGTGTTTGTAATTACCGAGGAGTAGCCCTGGAATTTTACAGGCAGCAAAGCAGTGACAGCAGAGAACCAGCCTCTCTGCCACAGAAGTTCACGTATGAGCCAAATTATTGGCATACACTGATGTCAGTATAAAAACTGCACTCACACTTTAGCAGCCCTTGTGCTTCAAATGTTTATGGCAAGAGGGTCATGGAGAAGAAGCAGAGAAGAAACACAGTGTTTTCATTTCATATACCCTTTACAGTGTGAGAAGCCAGTGCCAGGATCTCTGAACAAGGGTCACTGTAATTTGATCTTCAGAGAAGATAACCAGTCTCTGAAAAAGTAGATTGGAGTCTTACTGACTGACCTTCAGGGCCTGCAGCAAAAAGACCATTGCTCTCATCTCCTTCTTTGCTGCGGTCTGTGAAGTTGTTTAGGTGGCCCAGCACATGATCTAGAATGATTTTCAATAGCTAGGTGTCAAACACCAGCTTCTACAGCCACTGCAGGAATGGCGCAGAACTGCCAACAACCTAACAATGCATGACTGTGACCAAATGGTGTGCTTTCACTCTGAGATGACATTGCAAACAATGTTGGGACATGCTTATTTCTGAAGTTGGAAGATCTGTTTCCAGAGCATTGTTCATAATGTATACACGTATTTGTCCCTGCCCACGGCAGGTGGACTGGAAACTAGATGATGCCTAAGGTCCCTTCCAATCTAAAATATTC
This sequence comes from Rhinopomastus cyanomelas, assembly GCA_013400115.1. Lineage (NCBI taxonomy): Eukaryota > Metazoa > Chordata > Aves > Bucerotiformes > Rhinopomastidae > Rhinopomastus > Rhinopomastus cyanomelas. The sequence continues at coordinate 64,507 of VXBP01001310.1, read as the reverse complement.
TGGGATTCTATTTTCAAAATGAGGACCAAAACTCTCTCTATTGCTTGACTCCCATGTTTATGACAGGAAATAGGCAAAGTTGCTTCAGTTAATTAAAGAAATCCAGGAGTTTCTGCAACATAATACGTCAAGAAAGTTGTTGAATACAGTGAGGAAGGTCCCTCTTGGCCTATTTTCCAGTGTGTTACAGCTAGTCTGTTAACAGTGTCTTTGGGGTTGATGCAAACTCACCATTCTTTAATTGCCAATTACATCTTATGCAATTGAGGTTTATGTGCTCTACATCTGAAGACTGCTGTTTTTGGTGTCCCTTGATGCAAAGTGGTACATCCAATAATCAGTATTCTTGACCATCCTGACCCTGACAACCCTTGCTTCCTAAATTCTACATCTGTTTTAATGAGAGGTTGTCCAGGTATAATTTATGAAAGGATGAATGCAATCTTGAGATGAATATCTGAGAAAACTCTCTTGTGCAAACAAGATACCTGTAAAAGCCGATTAAGTTATTTGGTTGATAGAAGAAACAATATGAAATAGTAACCAGTGCTAGATGTGCACAATACATATCAGTAAGGTTCTTCTCCCCCTCTACTCTGCCCTGGTGAGACCACATCTGCAGTATTGTGTCCAGTTCTGGGCCCTTCAGTTCAAGAGGGATGTGGAGCTGCTGGAGAGAGTCCAGCGTAGGGCAACGAGAATGATGAAGGAGGTGGAGCACCTCCCTTATGAGGAGAGGCTGAGGAAGCTGCGTCTCTTTAGCTTGGAAAGGAAGAGACTGAGGGGTGACCTTATTAATATGTATAAATATGTGAAGGTTGGGTGTCAGGAGGATGGAGCCGGGCTCTTCTCGATGTCATGTAGTGATAGGATGAGGGGCAGTGGTTGTAAGCTGGAACAGAGGAGGTTCCACATCAACCTGAGAAGGAACTTCTTCCCAGTGAGGGTGATGGAGCACTGGAAGAGGCTGCCCAGGGAGGTTGTGGAGTCTCCTTCACTGGAGACATTTAAGACCCGCCTGGATGTGTTTCCTGTGTGACTTGGTGTAGGTAATCCTGCTGTGGCAGTGGGAATTGCACTAGATGATCTTTCAAGGTCTCTTCCAATCCCTAATGATTCTTTGATTCTATGATTCTAAGACAGGAAGCCACATGATGTTGTCTGCATTGTGTACCTGTTATCTCTCTCAAAGATTGTGATGATGGTCAGTCACATGATGCTTAATGTCATCCTGTGATGATTGGTTATGATGGTGTCTAATCTCAGTCAAGAGCCAGTGATGAGCCACTTGCATTTTGCTATTCAAATGTTTCTGTTGAGCATTTTGTCAGTGTGCAGTAGATGTTCGACATTATGCTTAAAAGATGAAGACACTACTCTGGAAAAGCAGCACCCTTAGTTACCCAGATGGAAGGAAGAATTTTATGTAGCATCAAGGAGTCAAAATGTTGTGTGAACAGACTGAGTGAAGGACTAGTGGCCCAATCACAACATTTCCATGCCCAAAGCACCTAATATAGCTAGCATAAGCAGGAAGCTCTTCCATGAGGATGTTTTCTTTAATGCATGCTGTCTGAAACATAAGGAAACTAAGTATGGTTGTGATGGAAACACATTCAGCATCCAGTCCATCAACTCCCTTCCTTATTTTATTAAAAACTTATGCTATGTTAGTTGTGGTGATGCTACTTTGTTTTGCACTTGAAGCTTTCTTATTTTAAGCATGATTTTAAGTGAGCTGTGTAAAAAGTGAAATATTTCCTGTATGGATGAGTGATATCGTTAATCTGTAAACTGAAGAAATAAGCCATTTTAGCAATATGCATAGGTCCCAGACAATGTGGAAAGTAACAGACCGGTCTGGACTGAGACCTGATGTCCCTGGGATCAGGGAAAGAGGTACCTCTCAGTGTCTTGGTTGGGTATCTCGGCATATGATGAGATACAGAGGTGCATTTGTAAATCCTCATGGTTTCACATGAGTTACTGTTATTGTCTAGGCTTTCTCTTATGTGTTATGTTGCACAGGATTGTAGGAAAGAGCAGAAGAGAAGCAGAACAAGCTGATAGTGAGGAATCCTAGCCAATCCCTTACTCCCACTAGTACTGAGTACCAAAGAAAATGTATGTTTCACAAGATCATGGGCTTTTAGATCCACAAACCAAACATCTACCGAGTCTCACAGAAATTAGGATTAATGCACGCTCAGAAAAGTTAAGTGTGTTTCTAATGGCATCACTCATGCTGATATGTATTTTAGGAAAGAAAATTGTCTATGCTATCAATGCAGTCAGAAGTGGGATAACCAAGGCTCATTAGTCACAGCAAAGGAGCAGTGTGATCCGGTTACAAAGACAAGTGAACTTTCATTTCTTTCACTGGGCTTTTTAAAGGAGAGTTCTCTGTTCCATGTGCTTCTGTGCCAGTCCTCCATTTCCAGAGTGCCAATTCCTACAGCCATGAACAAGGGGAGAACTCTCTCCGTTTCAGGACATAATGGAATTGGGATGAAACCTTCCATAACTACTGATCCTTGAGTACCACTCTCTCTCAGTTCACCATGTTCCCAGAGCAAAATGGTCAACATACCAACTAGATGCCATGCACAAATACAACAAAATTCTAATCCCAGCCTTCAGGCAGAGTAAGCTTTCAGTTACAGCATCAGCTGCAGAAATGTGATAACAAAGGCATCTGTTGCAGATGTGCAAGGTTAGATCCTTCTCACGTCAAATTGAAGAAGATGGAGCATCTGACCAAAGAATATGCAAACCAAATGCTTTGGGCAAATGGGCACCACAGCTGAATAACCACAAGGCTGCTGCAATCAGTCACTACTATTTCCACTTGAAGTTTATGAGCAGGAGTTAAAAGAAAAACATTTTCAGACAAATCTCAGAGGAAATGGAATAGAAGAGGAAATTTTAGTTATATCTTTGTAAAGTGAAAGACAGTAAGATGCAGACATTTCCTATGAAACCATGGGGTTGCTAAAGAGTATGCTAAGAGATGAGTAAAAATATAGAACCTGTGTTGAAAGGAGCAGGAGATTCAGTGCTAGACAGGTAATCGGTGACACCTTAGAAATGACACAGATGGACAGATTACTTACTAAAGTTTTCAAGTGCCTTTTGCTCACAAATATTTGAGAGGTAATCAAATAGCAAATCACTAGCTTTCATGGGTAGGACCAGTATCTCAACTGGATCTGATGAACTGCTTGGGAAAACAGCACCACTGAAGGACATGTACTGCAAACAAGATTTCAGCATTCAGATTACACTGCAGAGTTACAAGCTTACTTATTTGCAGTAGTTCTAACTCAAGATTCAGTCAGCTTGGGGCTTTCTGATAATTAAGGTGCTTCTACTGCTGTAGAATGCTTTTCACTGAGAAAGAGGCACATGTCCTGGCAGGATTTTGACATAGGTGTTTGAGACCAGGTTGGATGAGACCCTGAGTAACCTGATCTAGTGAAGTTGTCCCTTCACAGGGCTTGGAACTAGATTTTTTTAAGGTCCCTTCCAACCCTAGACATTCCATGATTCTATGGTTCTGTAGTACCCACACAGGAAGGTTGAATTAAAATTTATCGTCAAGGATCCTTGTACCTGTGAAAGACAGTTGTTCAGATTTTTACTTTGTGATCATTAAAGCTAAAAAGAGGGTAATCTTGCAACTAAATGTATGTTTACATATAGGGAATCATAGATCATGATGATTGGAGTTTTTAGCAGACTACTGCTTTATGCAGGCCATTTTTAAACTTGAAAGTCTTTATTAAATTCATTCATTAAGAACTAATTTTGCTCTAACAGTACTTATAATTTATTAGTAATCTTCATTACCTATGTAAAACCTTTTGGCTAAGTCCTTGCTGTCATTGGTCATGGAGGGAGAGATGATCAGGATTGACAGCTCTTCAGCAGTGGAAATCTAGTTATGTGTAGGCCTATCCTCTTCCTTCTGTGTGTTTTCTCTCCCTGACTCATCTTTATGTGTTCTTTGCCTGCCTTTTGAAAGAGAGATCTCATCTGCTTCTCCTACTTCTTACCTTAGTTCTGGTTTTATCCTTCATGCAGCAGGATGTCCTGCCTGCAGCAGCCTTTTGCCTTTTGCATTTCTTTTGGCATTTGGCAACTTCTTCTTGGTTGGTTGCTTCTTGTATGCGGCTATTTACGTACTTGTTTCCATTGGGTTGCCCAGAGAAATTGTGGCTGCCCACAGGAGTTCAAGGCCAGATTGGACGGGGCTCTGAGCAACCTGGTTTACTGACAGAGTTCCCTGACCATGGTAGAGGGGTTGGAATTACATGTTCTTTGAGGTCCCTTCCAGCTTAAACCATTCTATGATTCAAGTGTTGTTTAGACGTGTGTAAAATGCTTATGCATTGTGTATGGTTATGCTATCAAGATGGCACAAAATACTGCAATGCTGCTGTTGGTTAAACTTTTTAGTAAGCTTATATTGGGTTGAAGACAAGCTAATGTTAGTTATACCCTCAGTAGCGCACTCTCAGCTTCTAGGTATCACAAATCTCTGCTTTGGCAGCAATTAAGATCTTTCTGTAACATGAGAGTAATGCCCATCCATTTTGGTGTATGTAAAGGACCTTGTGCTCGTGTGAGTCCCCAGGGGAGGTGGTAGGGACTGAAGGTAGTACTCCTGAAACAGTGTTCTGGAAACTAAGAATTCTTACTTGTCTTGAGACCAGATCTTGTTTTTTTTTATGCTGAAAGGCTTCTACAGAAGCAAGAGGGGGAATAGGAATGAAAATACGGCATGGGCTTTGTATGTTCATCTGTTGGTGTGACTGAAATACTTAAGGAAGACAGACATCTGAAAGAGGACACAAACCCATACACAGATGCTAAAGGTACACATCTCATCCAAGCTCAGATTATCAACCCTCAAAGCCGTACAGAGAATGAAAGAGATTTTAAAAAAAGTAGTTGTGGGTAAAATTTTGTATTTTTAAAAACTGTTAGGATTTATTGTGACTCAGTCACCCTTAGATTCTTTTTCAAAATCCTATTTGATATGAACAAAAGGCCAGCTGAGATTACACTGTTATTATGCAGATGCATCTGTTGTGTTCTTAATTTAGGCAAGATCTGGATGCATGGCTTGTTTCTTTGTATATGTTTAGACTAAAGGTAGGGTGCTGAGTACTGGTACCATTCAGTACATTTCCTATACTGCACACTATTGTACATATCTATGAAGCATGCATCCCTTCCTTTCAGAAAGCTCTAAAGGAGGAAGTCAGTATTTATACATCTGGAAACTTACGGTAATGGAGGCTGTGATTCACAGTTCAGGTGACTGTCGCAATGACTTCGGCTTTCATTTTAGCTAGTTCTAAAAACTTAGTATTACTTTTCTGGCGCCACTTGAAAGAATTTTAAATTATATACTCTCCTGAGTATCTAATTGGGCATAAACACTCTTGTTTAGGAACATCTGAAGCTAAACCTCACCCTAAATGAAAAATATAATTTTAATCTTCTAAAGTCTTATTCTAACAGAGGAAAAACACATGGGCACTTTGCAGAGTGATGTGATTAAAGGCAGAGTCACAGCATGATGCAGAGAAATAACCATTTCCTCAGGATGGCAGTAAAAAATATATTTTATTATCTCAAAACTATACAAAGGTATTCTTAATAGAACTGACTAGGGGTGTAGAAAGTACATAGGAGCTGCTAGTATTATCTATCTAACAGGTGTTGTAAGAGAAAGATGAGTGTTGCATATATTATGTGGAAACTCCCCAGAGAAAACAGTAATAAAGGGAAACAAAATTCTCTCTGCTATGTCAGCAACCAAAATTAAAACATATGCCAAAGTATGTAATTTAGAGGGTCATTTTCCAGAACAACAGTAGTTCAGTGCCCAAGTTACACTGAAAGTCTCCCTTTCAGAGCCTCTTGCAGCTATTGCAATAACTGTTGTCCTTCCCCAACTCAAAGGGAGAAAAAGGTCTGTAGGAGACTTCCCTTGGTAGTTACAAAGATAGATGGGAATAAACCAGAATGATTCTAAGCCATAGATTAAAAAGGTGAGTTTTATGTGAGTTATAAAACGAATACCTAATTTAATTAAGAGGGAAAAAAACATCATGTTAGCCTTTTAAGCAATAGCTACAGGAACACTAACATAAAAAAATAGAGTATTGGCTGATCTACAGTATTTTGTACTTTGCACTATCAGAACTGAAACATGTATGGTCTTAATGATACTTTTGGAAACTTCGGGATGGTGTAAGCAGCCATAACCCTTGTTGAAAGTAGAGGGCTTTTGGGGAATGGAGGTTCTTTCTGGAGACTTGCATCGTCATTATCCAGGGGATTCCACCACTCGATCTGTAGGCAGCCAAGTTATCCAGTCAGTTTGTCTCTAAGTGATCAGCATTGCACCACTTCTTTTATTCCTATCATTTCCCAGAGGTGCTTTGCAGCAGCCGGAAGGAAGGAGTCTCGGTGTGACTCTCCTTCCAGTATTTAAGGGTAAGAGCCTCTAGGGAGCATGGCAACCTGGAGCACGGTGAACAGGAGTAGGCTAACAGGATCGCAACTGGATCATAGGCAGTTTGCACAGGCAGGGCAAGCAGGTAGGGTTGCAGACGTCACTTTGTTCTGTTAGGTCGTGTTTCTTTCTTGCTTTCAATCTTCTCTTTCCTGTCTTCCTCTTGTTGACAATCCAGTTTGTGATACTGACCCGGCAAAACTGAACTCCAAAGTTTTTTGTTCTAATATTTAGTGTGACATGTGCTTAATGGAACCTATATATCTATGTGATCCACTGCATGTTCCACTACCTTTCTTCATCAAGGGGTAAAGAAGCATCAAGGTAATTTTTAATCTATATGTAAATTAGGAAGTACTAGATAATCTGTAACAAGTAAGGACAAACAAGTAAGGACAGGGGATATTTGTAGAGAAACAACCCTCCAAAAAAGACAAGTTCTTGCCTAAGAATTAGTCGGACATTGATGGAAGTGGTAGATTTGGTTTCTTTTAAGGACTGTTTCAATGATTTTGTTAGCAGTGAAGTGGTTTACTCTTCTGGCTCTTCCTATTCTTGCTTAGCAGCAGGGTGCCGTTTCTCTCCGTTGAGACATATACTGTACACCTTTGGGTAAATCTGTACTTATGCTCTTAATGTGGTCTGTTCTGCCTAATATCANTGAGGGGTGTTTTCTTCACCTTTGTTATGTGAGTGATTTAATATTTTTGGGACTTATACAAAATAGCAGCGAGGCAAGGCTGTTGAGTCTTTGTGGCATCTAGAGTGCCACAGCCCACCATGTTCCCACCTCTGCAGTTAGAACACTAGTGATTCAGAGACACTCAGAGACATCCTGCTGATTATGTTNGTGACTCTCCTTCCAGTATTTAAGGGTAAGAGCCTCTAGGGAGCATGGCAACCTGGAGCACGGTGAACAGGAGTAGGCTAACAGGATCGCAACTGGATCATAGGCAGTTTGCACAGGCAGGGCAAGCAGGTAGGGTTGCAGACGTCACTTTGTTCTGTTAGGTCGTGTTTCTTTCTTGCTTTCAATCTTCTCTTTCCTGTCTTCCTCTTGTTGACAATCCAGTTTGTGATACTGACCCGGCAAAACTGAACTCCAAAGTTTTTTGTTCTAATATTTAGTGTGACATGTGCTTAATGGAACCTATATATCTATGTGATCCACTGCATGTTCCACTACCTTTCTTCATCAAGGGGTAAAGAAGCATCAAGGTAATTTTTAATCTATATGTAAATTAGGAAGTACTAGATAATCTGTAACAAGTAAGGACAAACAAGTAAGGACAGGGGATATTTGTAGAGAAACAACCCTCCAAAAAAGACAAGTTCTTGCCTAAGAATTAGTCGGACATTGATGGAAGTGGTAGATTTGGTTTCTTTTAAGGACTGTTTCAATGATTTTGTTAGCAGTGAAGTGGTTTACTCTTCTGGCTCTTCCTATTCTTGCTTAGCAGCAGGGTGCCGTTTCTCTCCGTTGAGACATATACTGTACACCTTTGGGTAAATCTGTACTTATGCTCTTAATGTGGTCTGTTCTGCCTAATATCATTGGGTGAACACTCTTACCATTGTGTCACATCCTGATCAATCAGAGAAAGGAAAGGGTTTATATTCCTGGATTTGCTTGGGTCAAATGAAGGAGACTTACACCATAGGTCCATGTGAAAGCTGAGTTTACTAAAGTTAATAGATATGGTGCCTCAGAAGTAGAGAAGAGCAGACAAAAGGGAAAAGAGGGAAAATAGATTAAAGTTTAAACCACACCGTACTACAGTATTGTCTAACATGGTCCAGCTCCCCGACTTGCTCCTTGGCTCTGCACATCCCTGGTGTCTCTAGCCATCTTCCTTGTAATTCTCTTGGTGTAGTTTGCTCCGTGGGGGAGGGCAGGGCTGTGGGGGTGGGAGGGCAGGG
>VXBP01001310.1:28736-46940 GCA_013400115.1 Rhinopomastus cyanomelas | reverse complement strand
TGATCCCTAACCCAGTCCACGCTGACCAGTGGGGAGCACTCCCTCCTCCAGGCTTCCTCTCCTTCATCCAAGTTCTGTGGGACATAGGAGAGTTCGGCCTTAGATGTAAAGACCGAAGCAAAGAAGGCATTCAGCAACTCTGCCTTCTCTGCATCCTCAGTTATCAAGGCTGCCTCCTCGCTCAGTAGTGCCCCTACGCCTTCCTTGTTCTTCCTCTTTCTACTGATGTATTTGTAGAAGCCTTTCTTGTTCTGTTTTACCTCCCTTGCCAGCTTCAGTTCCAAGAGAGCCATGGCCTTCCTTGTTGCTTTCCTACAATCCCTGACTACTTCCCTATAGTTCTCCCAAGTGACCAATCCCTTCTTCCATGAATTGTAAGATTCCCTCTTGCCTGAGATTACCTTCAGGAGCTCCTTATTCAACCATGCCGGTCTCCTAGCACGTCTACCTGATTTTTTATTCAGGGGAATCCTGTAACAGGAATTGTTTTGTTCTGCCTGTAACAGCATGTAAGTGTAGTTCCTGTATGGAAAGCCTCTCTTTAGGAATAGCTTTCGTCATCTGCATCTGTAATTGAGATAAATTTGTGTTCAGAAAGTAGCAAACAGCTACAATGAAGTAAGCAGAAAACACATTACTTGCTTTTTTTCTTTTTTTAAAGGGGTTCACATTTAAGTTTCCAGATTGTGTTTGGTAATCTTCTGCATGACTAGTTTAGTGCTTGTGTGTTGGTGCCAGTTCCTTCATCTTGGCACATTTTAAATTTCTACAGCACCATGTGCTGCTTGCCTCATTACACAGAAGTGATCTACGACAAGCAGAAGTATTTATATGTGCAACTATTTCTAGTACCTTGGGACTGGCAGCAAAATATAGCATCTTGTGCACAGTCTGTTTCTTCGATACTCAAGCTCTGGCTTGATCAATCCAGTTGTTTCCATTGGAGTTCTTAGATATGGAAATAGAACGTTACAGTATGTTCAGCTGGTGCTAAGATATACAAGGTTCCAAATGTAAACAGCAGGGATCATTTCACAAGTGATATCATACCTGTGATACTGCTCAGCAAATAATCATGTATTATTTGACATTTTGAAATCAAGATTATCTCTCCCAGAGAGGTGCTGCAATGCAAACAAAGGTTATGAATCTGGTACAGAAATGACTAGATAAAGAGCTGTGATCTGTATTAGGTAGAAGAGCATACTAAACAGGGCCTTACTTGCATTAAAATATAAGTAAAATTATCTCCAAAAGCTCTTTAAAGTATAGCAAAGGAGACATTGATTGAATTTTAAAGGGAAACTGATAGCAAACTACACCATCATCTGTAGAGCACTGAAAGGCTTATGATTCCCTGGTAACCCTCTAAGTTACTGCAATGGAGAAATATAAACTGCTTTCCTTCTTTTCTTCAGACCACCATGGCATGACCACAACCTGAGGCCAAGACAATGATGGCAAAATGAGCATACAGAATCACAAGTAAATATTCTTAAATGTGTTCAGGAAATGAGCATGCAAGTTGATACTCAACGTGCCTTCCTAAAGAAAAACAGCCCACTTATTTCAAAATATGTGCTATAGGATAGCTATAGCTGCTATGGTGTATCTGCTGTATACTTAGGCTGTGTATGATTTTGCTTTATTTATTTGTGCTTGCAATACTGTCTTTTGCAAAACTGGGTGTAAACTGAACCTGTCACTGCATTTCTGTCCTCTCTCAGGTTTTTTTACGTGCAGTTCACGTAAAAGAAGGTTAAATACAACATTTCTGGATTACAAGACACAACCTTTGATTGCGATGTGTTCTGAAATCTATGCCAAGTGTTCACCTACACAGTTTAGCATTTATTTTGTGTACATATCATACTTATATATGTGCTGATGAATATTTGTATAGAACAATTATTACCTGAATAATGACAAATTTCTTTGCAAATTCTGTCAGTTTTTGGAGATTTTTACCACTGGCTTTTCCAATAATTGAAATTGCTTCCTGGGAGCAGTTAGGAGCATTCTCACATGTTTTTGTCCACATCAGCACGTTAAGCTGGTCTGGCTTCGAGTCAGCTTGTCAATCAGCGTATTACTTATCTCTGTGATGATATTACAGGAGATGGCATCAAACAGGCACTCGCAAAAACATACAAGAACATCTCTCCTATTCTGGCATGCACGAAGTATGTCTTGTGACAGTGACATGCTGTGTACTTGGTTGATGTCACAGCAAGGCAGATGACCATAACAGGGCTCTCACAGGGATAAGGAATGTCTAAGACTTCTTCCCCGTGAACTGTCCTGAAACAAATTGATATTCTGGAGGAATCCTTTTTATTTGCTGCAAAACTACTAACGTGGTTGTGGTGTGGGGAAAGTGTCCTTCTATACATTCATTTTGCATAAATATCACATGTTTCTACAGAGCTAGATGGTGACAATCCAACATGTCTTCATACTCCAACTGAATCAAAATTGTAGCTCTCTCCCAGTGCAGATTTAAGGCACTCAGCATTTCTGGCCCCTTGAGCAAGCCTCCAAAAGGAGAAGCTGTTAGCAGCCTCATGCTGGAAAGTACTCTTGCTGTTTCTCCAGGTCTGACAAACTTCATTCAATGAAAGCAGATTTACTAGTTTAACTGCTTGGACCTCAGAAATTTGCTGAAAGGAATGTTACCTTTAGCCAGTATAAGAACATTATAATCACCTAAGTTTATAGGATAGACTTGCTCATTCAAACACAGTCATAATTTTGGTTCATCCTATTCAGATGACTATAAAATCTGATCAAACCCATGCATCAGGTTACGAACGCACCAGTACTGCATTGTAGTTGTGCATGGGTAAATGAATCACTGTGGTCTGGCACACTTGCATGGGTGGCTTGACAGAAAATGCTACTGATTTTTAAATTTTAATTTTTTTGGCGATTCTTTCAAAATAAGCCTTCTCACCAAAAATGGGTTTCTGTCATTTAGCAGTCTAATAAGTAGAATATTTGAGGATCTCTAGACTGTAAGTGCATTTGTACCTACTTCATCAAGAGTGTAGTGTGTGAAGTGTCATCTCATTTCATATATACAAGTTACAAAACAGAAATACCAATGAGATGCTGTAGAGCAGACAGCAAAACCGTAGATCTAGGTGTTGAGGTAGGAGGTCTTCTCACCCGCTCCAGTTCCTGAATCGTCAGTCTATCACAGAACGTCAGCGATTGGAAGGGATCTTGAAAGATCATCAATGGGCACTGATACAGTATCTTGTAGACACAGATGCAAATATAGCATTATAATGTCCTTGTATGGAAATTAGATGCATTAGCGACACTGTACATTACTATGTTCTGTATCTTTGATACCAAAAATCTGGCTGAGAAGAACGTTGTAAGGAGGTTTCAGAAAGTAGGCATACTTTTGTGGTGCCAGACGACACAAAGGATAATTTCTGCAATTGTTGAGTGACTTTATCAGCACTCAACAGAACTGGTAGTCCCAGAAAGTACACATATGCATAACATTTCCTGATAAAGTACTACATATTCATCTATTTCCTGTAACTCACTAACATCTATGCATAGTCATTATGTGTGTGCATTAAGTCTGTGGAGGTCCTTAGTGATTGTAGGGACCTTGGATGGCTGTTTGAGGGCCAGATTCTCAAACCACTTCTCCTTGTATGGCAATTTTCATACTTGTGTTCCAGGCCTTAGGCTATCTCTCTCTTTCAACTGCTCGAGCTGCAAGGCTAGCACTGCTCACTTACTTCTAATGATAGCCACATAGCTTTGGACATCTTAGCGCAATTATCCCTTTCCCAGTTAACTGGTTTTACTTAAATCTCCTACATTTCAGATAAACAGAATTACAGAATATAAACCTCTATAAAATCACCTTTTATGGTACTGTTTTCTCTCTGAGATAGATTTTGACTTACATTTGTGAAGCAGCTTTACCCCATCAGAAACTATTCAGTGTCACTGAGTAGAAAAAAGAAACCATGAACTCGGTAACAGCTCCTGCCTATGGGCAGAAGATTTACTTTAAATTTTCACAGTACATATTATGTCATTAACCTTTTTCTCCACCACAAAAATAATACCTTTAGAGAAAGAATATAGCCTTGCTGTACGAAATCACTCTTCTGTCATGTTTCTGCTTTCTGCCCTTTCTCAAAAGTGAGTAACTTTTTAAACAAATTTAATTAATATTCTATGCATGAAACTGAATAATAGAATACCAGCAGTCACCATTTTCAATGACAACATGTTACAGTTGCATCCTTCACTGTAAACCTAACACTCTTTTTGAGTTTTCTGAAGACAACTACAGAACAACTCTTTCAAAATACTAAAAAATTTGAGTACTAAAAATGACCTTTCCTCAAGTTAGCTGAATGCTTCCTGCTGAATCTTCAGGCTTATTACAGTGGTGGCAATGGAAAAAGTTACCAAGAGAATAAAAACAACTTTTTTTCTCATAGTATATCTGAAAAACAGACAGGACCAAGCTCATATAAGAGGTAATTACAGAGCTAAGTGTCAGCCAGCCCTATACTTAAAACTGCCAAGATCTCCTTGACAAAGAATAGCCAGACCTTCTCTCCTGAAGTACACAGAGAACTTGTTTCTGTTCTGGGTAATTCCTAGCTGAGGAATTCAGTGGTAAAGGATTAGTATTTGCTCTGCCACAATACATCATAATTATCTATATAAGCCATCAGATGTATATGGGTAGTTTTAGGCAATGTCTTATATCTCTAGTCTTCACGGTTAAATTAAGGCTGTAATTTTTGCTTTTTCCCTGTTCCATAGTGCTCTATTATTTCAACAAGGCAGCACTTTAACAAAGCATAGAAGAGTTGTATAAATGAACTTGACTCATGCAAAACTGTTCTTAATGCATCACATATAAAACTCAAGATGAAAAATTCTAGGCAGTTTTACAAGGCACTTTAATGACCATTCATGCTCATGACCTAGGACTGTGCATACAATGGGGATGGAGTTTGCAGTAAATGAGAGATTTCACAGCAGACATTTCCCAAAAACTAGTTTATTCCTCCCAGCAAGCCCACATGCATATAAAGTGACTCTCTTGGCTGAGAACAAGGAAGTATAAATAACCCTGATTTTCCATGTTCTCCACCACTGTGAAGTGGAGCACAGCCCATAAAACCTGTGATGTGTTGTGTTCAGCAACAACTCAGTTGATGTCCGTATGGTGCATGGTGATCTTGTAAGTGTGGGCAGAAAAACAAACAAAAAGCAGTGGGAGCAATGAGAATGGAAATAAATTTACTGTGTTCTTCCACCAAAGGTAAAACAAGAGGTTGGGACAGATAGCTGAAATACCAGCCTCTACAACTGTTTTTACATGCCTCACCCACCAGTTGGAGGAAAAGGAGGAAAGCAGATGAGTCAGGCGTGCCATGGGGAGTAGAAGATGCAGCTCACATCTTTGCAGATTCCATTTTCAGATACTCTGAAAATGCCTTTCTGAAAAGGAAAGCTATTTGCTTGGGAGTGCCATGCCTGTTCTACTGGAACCAGGAACACATCATTGTGTGTTCAACAGACCTGTCCTGGTGGAAAACTAATCCAGATGAAAAGATTGTCTTTTATATCTACATAATTATCTTTTATACCTACACCTCCCTGAAACAGCTCACTTTGCAATTGCATGGAAACACAATGAAAGAGAAGGAGGGAAAATATCTATTCGGAGATGTTGGACTATATTGCATTTCAGCAACCACTTACAGTTACTCTGAATTATGATTAAAATAAAACCAAAGACCTGCCAGTGATAAACGGCCATGGTTGGCTGGACTCAGAGAACCACCATCATTCATCAGAGATTTTTTTTCCTACATGAATGCTCATGTTGCTTAGTTTTACATTACCTTCCCTGAACTTTTCCTGTTACTTTGGAAAGAGGTTTCATAATTGTGTGTGCCTCATGTAATCATTGTTTTCAGATATGTCTGTTATGTTATTATCCAGTGCTTATGCTACTAAATAAAAGCATGTGTTCACATGTGCATATGGACACAATTTTTTTTATCTGCCTCATTAGTTACCGTGGTAAAGAGCAAATTAGGCATATCTGAGGATGCAGTGTTACAATCATCTGCTGTAATCGGTTTCAGGAGTTCCCAACACTGTATTTCATCTGTCTCACAGTCACAGCACACAGCTTCAAAGCTAAAAAAAGCCTGATGACTGTTTATTTAGTAAATGATGTGTGCTTTTTGTGTTCTAAATAGCTCCACACAAATTCATATCTTAAAAGCAGGGTTTCTTTTCCCAATGGACTTACGAAAACAATTAATAAATACTTTATTTGACTTATCCAGAGTTGGTTTTATACTTTGGACACACATCCTGTTCAGTTAGAGGCTGTCTTCTTTGGCTGTCTGTTCTGTAGTATGACAAATACGTAGTTTGGAAGGAACCTATAGTGATCTCTGTAGTCCATCCCCTTACTCAAACAAGCCTAACTTCAGAATTAGGTCCCTCCAGAGTCAGGAGTATTTGTGCAATGCTTTAGGATAGCGTACACCCAGAATGTCAGGGTTAGCAAGTTAGATTAAGAGCAATGCAATGCCCTGGTGCAGGGACAAGAATTGACCTCAGATCCAGAGCTTGGCTAAGCTACAGAGGTATTCTCAGATATAATTAAGGAAATGGAATGTCTGACTTGTTCTGGATATAATATATAAAAAAAGGAAAGGATGTAAATAAGTTATGGCAAAGTTGATTGGGAATTTAATAAGAGATATTGCTATATGAAGTGATGTGAACATTTAGGAGAAAAAAATACACAATTACAGAATCACAGAATTACTGGGAGTGGAAAAGAACTCTGAGATCATCAAGCCCAGCCTATGACATAACGCCACCACAATCAGCCAGACCAGGGCACTAAGCGCCACATCCAGTCTGTCCTTAAACATCTCCAGGCATGGTGACTCCACCACTTCCCTGGGCAGTCCATTCCAAAGTCTAACCACCCCTTTCTGTGAGGAAGTGCTTCCTAACATCTAAGCTAAACCTCCCGTGGCACAGCTTCAGGCCATGACCTCTCTTGTCCTATCACTAACCGCCTTGGACAAGAGCCTTAACTGTCTACAATTTCCCTTCAGGTATGTATAGAAAGGGATAATGTCTGCCCTGAGTCTCTTCTTCTCCAGGCTAAACAACCCCAGCTCACTCAGCCTCTCCTCTTAGGACTTTCCTTCTGGCTGTTCACCAGCCTTGTTGCTCTCCTCTGGACCTGCTCCAGCACCTCAGCCTCTTTCTTGAAATGAGTGGCCAAGAGCCGCCCTCAGTACTCAAGATGAGGCCTCACCAGTGCTGAGTACAGAGGGAGAATCACATCCCTAGTCCTGCTGACCACACTGTTCCTGATCCAAACCAGGATACCATTGACCTTTTGTGCCACATGGGCACACTGCTGGCTCATTGTTGCAGTTTGAGAATTGTGGTCCTGAACCCACCACACTCATGTTCAACCAGTTGTCAACCAGTACATCCAAATTACCAAGAAGCAATAGCTACTAAGGCTAGGGAAATTGTGGGGTTGTAGCCTAGAATGAAAGGAGTAGTCTCATGAAAATGGCAACATGAAAAGCCCAGCTATAGGGAGACACTGACTGTCGGTATCTTGATTACTGCTGTTGTATTCATGGAAATGTTAACAACAGCAGTATGAAGTAAAAGCAGTGCAGCAATGAGAGGCCAGGGATTGCCGGCTCTGCTTCTGGAAGCAGCACAGAAGACAGCTGTATGGTGAAGCAATAGAGGCACCGTTGTTCTCCGTTGTCGTCTGCACGACTTCGGGGATGGCTCTTCCTTTTATTATCTAACAGACGTCAGTTATAAACAAATTCAGGATTGGTGCTTGGTGCATTTGTGGCGTTAGGAGATAGGTCTCCAGACCGTGCATGCCTGATTCCCCTATATGCTTATGTGAGAAACTATGCAAGGAATTTAGCTTGAGTTTACAGGTTTTACTAACTGTGCCACAGGTTAAGCCCGGAAGCAATTATGACAAGTTCCTCCAGCCACACACTTCTGGGACATGGTTTGCCAGTAATCCTGTATGCTTAAGGAGGAACATTCTTAAGGAAGAACTGAAATATTCCCACAAAGCAGTAGGATGCTATAAGCCTTTAGGTGTTTTGATGGTTACACTGGGAGAACATATGGTGTTAGAAAATCTCAAAGACAATGAAATGGACAAGGTTAAGTCTCTTTGTTACCTTCCACGCACTAATCTTCACTGTGCAAAAAGGAAAAAAGAAGATTAAAAAAAGACAGGAAGATGTAAAACATAGATATAAATTATTTTCAGCAGGTTAAGACCTTTACATGTCTGCGGTCAGGACTACATGACTGCTTCTTTAGCATATGCGTTAGAGCTGCTGCCTTCATGTTTTGATATTTGTCTGAAAGTTAAAGTAAATAGAGTATTTGTAGTTTGGATGATGTGTTGAGGGATCTGGTTTAGGGGTGAACTTGTAAGGTAGGGTAGATGGTTGGACTTGATGATCCCAGGGGTCTTTTCCAATCAGAATGATTCTGTGAGTAAGTGTATCTGCATGGTTACGTAAAATCTTTTAAAATTGTTGCACGTGTGAAATTGCATTTGCCTTTTCAGGTGATTTTATTCCCACTGGCATGTAGAAAAAGTGGGAAAGAGAAGGGGCATTAGAAGTATTCCCTAGGTGTCCTTCTTGGCTTGCAATTCATTCCAGCATCCTAAAAGCTTTCCAGCATGTGCAGGCACATTTATTTAATCAGTAAAACAAAACAGTGACATGAGACTTATTTATCTAGTGCTTTGCACCCAGACACTCTGTTCAAAGTGGTTTTATACCAGTTAAAAGAAAAAGAAGTCTCAGATGAACAGCCTTTGGAAGTTGGAGATGTAATAAGGTTAATAACATGTCAGAAAGGAGAATAATGACTAAAATGACGAGACATGCATTTAGGGAGGTGGTGTTTTTACCAAAACAGGTGTGGAGGATGATGGTGTTGAAGCTGATGCTGGAAGACAGTAGAGACAGCTCATTTACAACAGGTACAAGATTTATGGAACCGTAGCGCTTCTTGAAGACTGTTAAAAAATACAGCAACAAAGATACAGAAATTGTGTTATTGCACTGCTTGACCTCAGGTTTCCATCTTTCTAGCTGCCTCCTGTAAGTCTAAACTTTGTGGTCCAACACAAGAAAGCCTGCTAAACCCCCACAAATAACCTTTTTGGTTATTATTCACACTGACATCCTCCTAAGTGCAGAGCTGAACTTTACTATGTCAAGCCTGTGAGACAGTGTGAAACAGGCTTGAAAGTAGCACTGCCACTTGAGCATCTTATTTATGAGCAGTAAGTTTAGGAAGTGGTTGCAAAAGTGTTTCTTGTAAGCTTGAATGATTAGAAAAGGAACTCAGTGCTATTTCACTGAAATAATGAAGAATTGTTCAAACTGTCCACAGTCAGACCACTTCGGTTTCAGAAAAGTAAACAGTTATTATACATTCTCAGAAAACACCATTCTGCTTATTGCCTAAGCAGCTAGAAAAAAATGGTAGCCAAGGAGTTTTTACATGCAAAATAATTAAAAAAAAAAAAATATTTTCAATCCATTGTGGAGATAGAAAAGTGAAAAAAACCTCCTCAGAAGTATTGAGTGTAGGGCTATCGTACTCTCGCTAGGGGGCTACAGTTTCAAAAGAACATGTCTGATTTTTATGACGTTGTTCCTATTGTTCTGCATAGATACAGATTTTCACAACCAAGTCAAAGAGTCTTCTCCAAGCAGTACTCCTTAACTCTCTCAGTCACTCAGCATCCAGCCAGCAATCCCCAAATGTACCTTTATGTTCATGCTCACAATGAAACGATACACTGATATATTAGCAAATCTTACTTCCCTGCAGCATCTCAGCTCTAAAGTGAAGCTTTTGCTGTGGAAACATGTAGTAATTTTAGATTAGAAAAATTCAAAGACACAGTCCACTGTGCTGTGCTTTTGTTCCCCTTCACGTGCTGATGGGTGACATGGGCTCCTGCCCTGGGGTGTCTACCTAATACCCTGCCTGGGGATGCCCCAGCTCCCAAACTCTGCATTCCTTGGAGACCTACCCAGTGTGAGTCCTAGGACAGCAAGTTAAGCTGAGCTGTATATTGTGATATTTTCCCAGCAGAAGGACTGGTATGAGATGAGACTAAGAAGCAGTGGCTGGGAGGTTAGTGGCTTGAGACTTCTGCCCTCTCATTTTCTGGTCTAAAAACTGTAATCTCTCTCTGTCCATTTCCAGAAATGAAAAAAACCACAACCCAAAGCAGCAGCAAAGGAGGACCATCCCACCCTGCATGCACCTGAAAGCCATCCCAAGAAAGGGACACTCTGACAGGTAAATGGCTTGTTCTGATCTCTTCAGATGTCTGTGCACTTCTAAAATTGATTTGCTTGGAATATCTGGTTTGTAAAACTCTGTAGAGGTTTTAGGACAGGCTGAAGAAGAAAGCGATTGATGGGGAGGCTGCCTGTTTGCTGAGCATGCCTTTATTCACACATGCAGGCTAACTAGCTGTACTGTACTGTGCAGGTACCTGTCTGTACTGGCTGTACTTGGAGGCTGTGAAAGACAGCACTGCAGACTGCAGAAGAGCTTTCCACTGTTCCTGAAATGCCCAGCTGTCATCCTGCTGTATTTAGAAGCACTCTGTTTTGTTCCCTTGAAGTACCTTCACAGTTACCAATTCAGTGCTTGCCTAGAGCTGGAACATTACAAGACAGTGTTTCCGATGGATATTTCGATAAAGGCATACTTAACAGAAGAGCTCTTTGAATAATCATATCAAAACCTCCTCTTCTGTTTGGGAGGCAGAGTATTGTCTCACACAGAGCTTTTCAGCAGAGGCTTTTTGTTTTGGTTACTTTCACATATTCACCTTCTCGTCACACATCTTCAGGTTCCGTTCATTTTATTCTATACTTACTGACAGTCTGAGCTCCTCATTTTAGCAATGCTTCAGAAATGCAACTGACTTTAAGTACTACTCTATTCTTCAGGTCATTTAATTGCAGTAAATTGAGCTCCTCTGAAGGTGGCAGCTCTGCAAATTCAAAGAGTTCTGATCAGTTCAGAAAAATTGCTTTCAAACGTAGCTTCTGACATTGCAAAACCTGTTAAAACTTTTTCCATTTCCCAAACCATAATTTTGTTACTGAACACAGATTTCTTTCCTTTGTGTTCCAGTGATGATTTTTGCCTTACCATTTTTTTCCTCATCTTGCCTGATCTTGCTAACAGCTCCACTAAATCTCATACCTTTACAAGCTCACTTCTCTGCTTTCCTACCAAGTTCAACACTGCACACTAGTACAGCCTTTTGTAATTCCTTTTCAAAAGCTGCTGGTGTCACCTGAGGAGACAGGGTGCCTGGTTCCTTCTGGAGCCTATCTTTTTTCTAACTCAGAGCAGCACAGACTGGAATGAAATGCAGTCAACCTTCATCCAGCAGATCATTTTTTACAAAAAAATATGAGCAATGTCTTCCACCAGAAAACATGTTTGAGGAATACTGCCGAAAGAGGCCATCTGACCCTCTGCTTCCTTCCCCTTGGGCCTCCTCCTGCAAAGAGGTGCGGCTTGCTGGCCAGCAACAGATTCAGCAGTGACAAGTGGCAAAGCAGTGACTTCTTGTGTGGATTTTCTGTCTTCCTGAAGAAAAACCCTTCTATCATTACTCCTCCTTTACTTTTCTGTTACAAATGTCCTGCTCCTCTCAAGAAAAATAGTCCAAGATGCGAGTGCTCAGCTGTGGCAGCAGTTGGCAGTTTGTGGATCCCAGACCAGCAACTAGCATCTTGAAAGGCATATAAGGTAATGTAGTAACAACAACAGTAGGACAGCAAGATAAATAATTGCATTCACTCTATCTTGCCTTCTCCATGCCTTTCTATAATTTTTCAGATATAGATTTTTCAGTTTGCTTTCAGATTTTTATTATTTCTAATATTTAATAATGCAGTTATAGATATGGATTTGGTGGTTTTTTTTCCATTGGCACTTGCAGTTGGATGGGTAATAAAAAGGGAAGAACGTTCAGGTAACTGTCATGATTAGTGAAGCAGCTGGCATTACACTTGACTTCTTTTTCATGTGCAAGACCTCAGGCATGCATCAAGAGGGCCTCAGGGAATTGTGACCCAAACAATATGCTTTTAAAATGCTGCTGCCATACAACTGCAATTGGCTTGAGAAACTTTGCACTACAGCTGGTGAGCTAACTTGCAGGTTTTTCTCAGTGGAATGTCATATTCGATTTTTGTTTTCCCAGATCACACCCCAGACTGCTTTTTACTCTCCACTGCCAATACCTGTCATCTTGTGTAACTTTGCCTATCCGATTTTGCCTCTACAGCTGGCAGCTTTAGGTGGCATCTCTGTCTCCAGTGCACAATAAAAAATTGTACATTTTTCTTTATACTACATAATAAAAGTTTTGGGGCTAAAGTGGTCAAGACATTTAGTAGATGTATGAGTAAAAATGTAGAAAGTTATACCAGAAATTTTGAGATGGGACTGGAATCAGACAGGCTATTCCTTGCTTGCTTATGTACACACACAAGTATCAGATTTGCAGATGTAGTATAAGTATCTGCTGAAAGCAGTGAGTAACAGGGTACACAGCTTTTCTGGTATGTAATCTATATGGCATCAATGGAGATAACCACACAAATTCTTTAAATGTCTTAAGCATAATGTCATTCCGTTCAGTGAGGATATGCCCGTTGTAGATTCTGATAGACAAATATGGGGAGATCATAGGATCATAAGATCATAGGATGTTAGGGGTTGGAAGGGACCCAAGAGATCATCGAGTCCAACCCCCCTGCCGGAGCAGGACAAAACTATCTAACACAGATCACAGAGGAACGCATCCAGGCGGGCCTTGAAAGTCCCCAGAGAAGGAGACTCCATGACCTCCCTGGGGAGCCTGTTCCAGTGCTCTGTGACCCTCACAGTAAAGAAGTTCCCCCTTGTGTTGAGGCGGAACCTCCTCTGCTGCAACTTACAGCCATTGCTCCTTGTCCTATCACAGGGAGCAAGTGAAAAGAGCCTGTCCCCCCACTCCTCCTGGCCAGCCTTCAGGTACTTATAAACATTGATCAAATCTCCCCTAAGTCTTCTCTTCTCCAGACTAAAAAGCCCCAAGTCCCTCAGCCTCTCCTCATAAGCCATGCCCTCCTGTCCCCTAATCATCCTCGTAGCCCTCCGCTGGACCCTCTCCAGTAGATCCTTGTCCCTCTTAAACTGGGGGGCCCAAAACTGAACACAGTACTCAAGATGAGGCCTCACCAGGGCAGAGTAGAGGGGGAGAAGAACTTCCCTCGATCTGCTGGACACACTCCTCCTAATACACCCCAGGATCCCATTGGCCTTCTTGGCCACCAGGGCACATTGCTGTGCCATGGTTAACCTGTTGTCCACCAGGACCCCCAGGTCCCTCTCCACAGGACTGCTTTCCAGTAGATCACCTCCCAGCCTGTACTGGTGGAGTTTGTTATTCCTCCCCAGATGCAGGACTCTGCACTTGTCCCTGTTGAACCTCATCTGGTTTCTCTGTGCCCAGCCCTCCAGTCTGTCCAGGTCTCTCTGGATGGCAGCACAGCCCTCAGCCGTATCAGCCAAGCCTCCCAGCTTGGTGTCGTCGGCAAACTTGCTGAGCAGACACTCTGTGCCCTCATCAATGTCATTGATGAAGATGTTGAACAAGACCGGTCCCAGCACCGATCCCTGGGGGACACCACTAGTCACAGCTCTCCAGCTGGACCTGGCACCATTGATCACCACCCTCTGAACTCTATCCTGCAACCAGTTCCTAACCCACCTCACTGTCTGCTCTTCCATCCCACACTTCCTCAGCTTGCTCACTAAAATTTCATGGGAGACAGTGTCAAAGGCCTTGCTAAGGTCAAGGTAGACTACATCCACTGGTTTCCCTGAATCTAACCATTCAGTTATTGCATTATAGAATGCTATCTGGTTAGTCAAGCACGACTTCCCCTTCATAAATCCATGCTGACCACTCCTGATAACCTTCTTCTCTTCCAAGTGCCTTGAGATGCCCTCCAGTAGGAGCCGCTCCATCATTTTTCCAGGGATGGAGGTGAGGCTGACTGGTCTATAGTTCCCTGGAACTTCTTTCTTGCCCTTTTTGAAGACTGGAGTGACATTGGCTCTCCTCCAGTCCTCAGGCACCTCTCCTGTCTGCCACAATTTGGCAAAGATAATAGATAGCGGTAGGGCAATAATATCAGCCAGTTCTCTCAGCACCCTTGGGTGCATCTCATCAGGGCCCATGGACTTGTTAATGTTCAATTTGCGTAGCTGATCCCTAACCCAGTCCACACTGACCAGTGGGGAGATACATGATCATTTGAGTAAAAATCTGTGGTATATGAACTGAGGGTATTCTCTGTATCATGTTCTTCACAGTGTATCCACCCTGGCATATGAACTACATTGTTGTCTAAAATGCCATCTGAGGGAAAACTGTACACACACTTGCTTAAATGAATAAAGTTTACCACAAAAGCATGCACTTTTTGAAATACACACATTCATGAAATAAAAGATGACTCACAGAAGGGGTCACTGTATAGCAACATCACTTGTGTGTTTTGTCAGAATCTGGTGCTCTAACGCTATACAACAGCATCATTCAGAAGGGAATAAGACCTTGTGGGCATATGAATAGGAGTGTTGTACAATTACAGCAACACCTGTGCTAAATAACCTTGCACTTATCCCCTAGGAAAATTTGCATGCTCAACAGCCCTGAAATTTCCCATGTGTATATTAAGCTGCAGTGTAAAAGCATGGTGAGATAAGACAGGCTAAAAAAAAAAATCTTCAAGGACATATACATATAACCTATGCTTTTACTTAAATTTAGGCTGTTTTTAATCTCAAACACTGCCTTCTGTGTTAAGGTGTATTTTACTTCTCGAAACATAAAGAGACCTCCCTTTATATAAAGAAACATTGTTTTTCATCATAACAAGCACAGCAACATGCGCTGGTGGGAAGAAGATGGTCTGTGCTTATTTTCAGTAGTTGAGGATATATGTAACCTTCTTGCAAGGGTGTTTGCTGAAAGCCAGCCCAAAGCTGGAGGAACAAGTTCACCCTGAACTACATCTTTGGATAAAAGCCTCCTGAATTTGTGTACTTCTGAAAAACTACCTGCTAGAATGACTAACAGTGCAGAGAGGTTACTGGTAGTCATCAAGGTCAAAGATATTTGATTAGGGATCTGATATCCTTCAGACACTTATGTATCATCATACAGACACAAGTATTTCAGTCTCAAGTGAAGCCTAGCACTAGCATTTAGCTCCACGCGTACTCACACATATTCAGGCATGCACGAAGTTACTGGGTTGCAGATTTTTCTGCAACAGTGCAGACACAGCTTGGTTGGATGCCAAATTAAAGCAAGACAGACCAACCTTCATGGGTCACTGTTTGGCCTAGAGTGTGTTATAAATGTTCCACTGTCTACAAGTTGAGCTGTTTTACAAGATGACTATAGTGATGGTCATCTACAGAAGCAGGACTTGTGTTTTTAAAAACTACTGACCTGTGCCTGTCCTGATTCAACCATGGAATGACTCTCCCCAAAATGTACTGAAAGTGCAGCAGATGCATTGTCAGTCTGCTACAAATCAGTTTAATAAACTATAGTTACCTACATTCCCCTCTGTTTTTCTACTTTTCCTCATCTAAAATAATATCTCTTGAAAGTTGTTCTGTTTCTAATACAGAGAAAAGAATTTAAATACACTTTGGGTTTGGAGCATATGAAAACACATGAATTCAAAGAGCATTAACTGTGTAGTCCTTATCACAGGGTCGGTCAAGTAAGAGGGAAAAAAGATCAGACCATAAATTTACCCATCTGGCAGGGCAGAACCTTGTACCTTGAAGTTGTATGCTGAGGTTTCTAAGCAGGTATGATATAGGAATTCATGCATGAGAAAAGGCAGGATGCTAGGGCTTTCCAGGTGATTNGGACACAGCCTCAAGCTGCGCCAGGGGAAATTTAGGCTTGAGGTGAGGAGAAAATTCTTCACCGAGAGAGTCATTGGCCACTGGAATGGCCTGCCCAGGGAGGTGGTGGAGTCGCCAACTCTGGAGCTGTTCAAGGCAGGATTGGACGTGGCACTTGGTGCCATGGTCTAGCCTTGAGCTCTGTGGTGACAGGTTGGACTTGATGATCTATGAGGTCTCTTCCAACCTTGATAATACTGTGATACTGTGATACTGTGATTCATACACATAACTTCAGTGTGACTGAATTTGCGGTGTCATGCTATAGGCACAATCTCTGGAGCAAGAGTGGTTGTTGGACAGGTTTGGCCAATAATAATGACAGACCTCATCATAACAATGGACTGGACTGTGAGAGAAAGGCAAAAGATCTTGTGCTTATGATGCTGTCCCTATTAAGCTACTCTGTGGCAAAGAAGTTTCCATGTATTTATGAATTGGGTCAGGTCACTTAGTCTTTATCTAGATTCCTTGATTTCTCTGCTGTCTACACGGGGATAATCTATAAAGACATATATGAGTTATCAGAGGTTGCACTGATATTAGATTTCTATGGCCATGCATGGCCATGATCATAGGCATTGACAATGCCACTAGACTAACTGAAAACTTGAAACTGAACAACTAGGTTTGCACTAATATTAGAAAATTATTTGTAACGCCAACAACCTGCTGAATTGTCTCTGTACATCTTTGATTTGCCCTTGCTAACCCTTGCCCACTCTTTTTCAGGACCACAAACTGAAATACAGTAGCAGTTACATGACGAACAATGTTAAACAACTACCTGTATCATTATTAGATGTTGTGAGGAATGATTTTGCAAATAATTAGCATCCCTGAAGCAAAAACTCAAGCTGAAAATGGAGTAGGGCATGCCACTAAGTAAATTTGAACATTAAGTTAGGTCTTATTTAGTATGAACTTTACTAACTCCCCAGCTGTTTGGCACCAAATCTTCCAGGTGGATATCACATTCCACAGGGAATCAGGAGAGAACTCCAATTTAGATTTGTACTTACTAGTGGCCGGAGATCAAGGGAATATTTGACTAGCTCACGTACTATCGCAGCAGTTTGGCCTGTCCATACAGAAAATATGTTCTTTAAAAGCACCATTTCCCCCCCTTCCTCTCTCTGACAGTGTAAATCAAATGCACAGATTTTACAAGGAAAAGAAAGGCAACACATTGCTGAGATAACAGGAACACTATAATGGCTTTGCACTTACAGCAAACTAAGGGGAGGACAACAGGGCTTATTTGGCAATTTTTCCATCTTCACTTCCATTAAAAAAAAATTGTAGGAGGATAAATTTGAAGTATAGGCACAAATAACAATCCATATTCTGTTTGGAACGTAAGGAGAGGTAGGTTTTGTTTTTTCTGTGTGGAAGATTTACAAGAAAGAAACTACATCTCATATTATTCTAACAATCTGCCTCTTTAGGGCATTAGATAGCAGAGTCAGAGGGATGCTTGCAAAAAGGAAAAGACAAGACAATATGTGATCACACAATATCCTCAGTTGGATGTTTAATCTTGTCTTAACTTCCATCTCAAAGTCAGTGCAGTAAACTGACTGAGGAAGAAAGAAGGTAAGAATGCTAGGAGGGCTGCTTAGCTGAACAAGGAGCTCCTGGGCATGCTGTCACACAAAAAGAAACTCTATAAGGAGTAGAAGGGAGGACAGCTAGAATGGGGGGAATATAAGGATGCCGCCCGGACACCTAGAGATCTGGTTAGGAAAGCCAAGACACACTTTGAATTGGGCCTAGCCAGGGAGGTCAAAGGGAACACCAAGAATTTCTACAAGTATATGAATGGTAAGAAGAAGTCTAGGGAAGGAGTGGGTCCCCTCAGAAAGGAAACAGGTGAGGTGGTCACAAGTGACATGGAAAAGGCTGAGGTTCTCAATGACTTCTTTACCTCATTCTTCACTGCAAAACCCTCCAACCACACTCCTGGGGACATCAAAAATAATGGCAGGGACTGCATGGAAGAACTGCGCATCGTAAGTGAAGATCAGGTTCATGATCATCTGAAGGACCTGAAAGTGTTCAAGTCCATGGGAC
>VXBP01001310.1:0-28688 GCA_013400115.1 Rhinopomastus cyanomelas | reverse complement strand
GTGACAAGCAGAGTCCCTCAGGGATCGGTCCTGGGACCAGTCTTGTTCAACATCTTTGTAGGTGACATGGACAAGGGCATTGAGTGCACCCTCAGCAAGTTTTCTGACAATACCAAGCTGTGTGGCACAGCAGACATGCTGGAGGGAAGAGTTGCCATCCAGAGGGACCTGGACAGGCTGGAGAAGTGGGCAAAGTCCAACCTCATGAAGTTCAACAAGACCAAGTGTAAGGTCCTGCATCAGGGTCGAGGCAATCCTAGGCACAAGTACAGGCTAGGCAGTGACTGGCTGGAGAGTAGCTCTGGGGAGAAGGACTTGGGGGTGCTTGTGGAGGAGAGGCTCAACATGAGCCGGCAGTGTGCATTTGTGGCCCAGAAGGCAAACTGGATCCTGGGCTGTATCAGGAGAAGTGTGACCAGCAGGTGGAGGGAGGTGATTTTCCCCCTCTACTCTGCTCTGGCGAGTCCCCCACCTGGAGTACTGTGCCCAGTTCTGGAGGCCTAATTACAGGAGGAATGTGGAGGTGCTGGAGTGTGTGCAACGAAGGGCCATGAGGATGATCAGGGGGCCATATATGCCTCATAGGAGCACCTGTCTTATGAGGCCAGACCGAAAGAATTGGGGCTCTTGAGTCTGGAGAAGAGGAGCCTCCCAGGTGACCTTCTTGTGGCCTTTCAGTATGTGAAGGGGGCCTACAAAATGGCTGGGGAGGGACTATTTAAGATGGTGGGTAGTGACAAGACTAGGGGGAATGGAGCAAAGGTAGAGATGGGTAGATTTAGAGTGGATGTGAGGAGGAAGTTCTTCACC
The DNA here is from genome assembly GCA_013400115.1 of Rhinopomastus cyanomelas. Taxonomy (NCBI): domain Eukaryota; kingdom Metazoa; phylum Chordata; class Aves; order Bucerotiformes; family Rhinopomastidae; genus Rhinopomastus; species Rhinopomastus cyanomelas. Next base: position 27,878 of record VXBP01001310.1, on the reverse strand, counting down.
ATGAGAGTGGTGAAGGCCTGGAATGAGTTGTCCAGGGAGGTGGTTGGGGCCCCATTCCTGGAGGTGTTTAAGGCCAGGCTGGATGGGGCTCTGACCAGCCTGGTCTAGGGTGGGGTGTCCCTGCCTGTGCTGGGGGTGTTGGAACTGGATGATGGTTCCTTCCTACCCTGAGTGACTCTGATTCCATGGCTTCTCCAGTCAGGTGAGCCTGATCTAGCAGGGGTATTGGACTAGATAATCTTTCAAGGACCCTTCCAATCCCTAATGATTCTATGATTCTAAGCTGATTCCACACACACATCTACATATGTGTAGGTACCCCTTAGATTTCTGAAACTTTATCAAACATGCCAAATGTTCACATGTGCTGTGCCAAAATGAGTTCTGGCTTCATACTTCTTTCTGTACTTGTATGGAGTAATACCACAATTACCTTTGGCTCACATGCACCTTACTGATAAGAGTAAAATTGCACTGAATTCCATTTTGCCCTTTCTCACTATCTGGGTTTTTAAGTGTTATTTTTTGGGGCTATATTTGTTGCCAGCTGGACTGATGGTATTTAAAACTGTATGTCTCATACATGCATTTCCGAAGCATTTATTGTGACCTACCCACTAGGTAAGAATTTTCTAACTTCAAATTTACAAATTTTGATGAAAAGAATCCTAAACATTTCTACAAGGGAAGGCTTGTATCACATATGGTTTTAAAAGAGACATCCTACTCAAGAAGTAATATCTATGCAGTTATCATTGGTACAGCTGTCTGTACCAGTGTACCAGTACCTCATGCCACAGCTCTTTAAGAAGCACACACCTGATGATAGGCTTGTAATTGTCTGCATGCTGCTGGCTGATGAATCTGCCTGCAGCTGGCTCAGATACAATTCTTGAAGGCAGAGGTATGATGCTAAATTCACATCTTGTTACTTGGATAAGGCAATTCTCTTATGCTAAAATTAAGAATGACTTCTAACTGTGTCTGTCAGGAAGAAACAAACTCCACATTTCAGTCAGGCTTCACATTTTAAAAACAGCTCTTCTGACGCACAGTGATACTTGCCGGAGAATGAATTAATTTTGTGTCCTTTAGGTTTAATTAATTTCTTTTTTTTGCATGTGTACAAAACCCCTATATAACTTCAGAACATTAATGAGGCTTTCAGAAATGCATTTGAAAGGGGTGATGAAAATACTTTTGCATAAATTTGCATAAATTGTTAGGGAATTTTATGTTGTTCATGAGCGTGATAGAAAAATAACTTACTTCTTATGGCTTTTAAAATCTTGGTAAATATATTGATGTATGTCTATATTTTGCAAGGAAAAAAAGAAAGAGAGTAACTTTTCCAGACAAGGCAAAAATCTGAAGTTTATGGAGAGATGATATAATGAAAACCAATCTTAAGCTTGTTTTGCAGGGTAGCCTTATTTATGAAATATGAATTTTAGTAAGCCAAAATTAAAGAAACAACCCTAACAAATCTAGGACTGGAAGGAAGCCAGGAAGCAAACTATTTCTCCACACGGGCTAGTACATATTTTGACCTAGGATGTGTTTTCACTCAAGACATCCATCTCAGAAACTTCCAGCAACTGAGTTTAATTGTCAGATAATAAGGTACTTCACATTCTGGTTGTTGAATTGAAAGTGTCTGCTGTCTGTTGGTTAGATATGCACCAATTATTTGAGAGGACTTAAAAGCATTGCCAAGTTAAACCTGAACATTTAATTCTCACATGAGCAAAGTGAGCATGTAACATGTATGTCTTTAGGACCATGCCTTGCTTCCCCCTTCCCCAAGTGACCTAGTGAAGTGAGTCTGCTTGGAGTTATGCTTCACTTACAGCTTGGAGTTTCATCACCAGAGTAGCTTACCCACATTACCTTTGTGCAGCAACCAGGTCTGGTAAGAGAAAACAGTCTGGTAGTCTCTGTATAATTGTTGCACTCTGACAATCGAAGTGGTATCTCATGCAGAGCTTCAGAAGATGTGAGATAATAAAGCTTCCCAGCTTTATTAATCAGGGGACATAACCTCACTGAAACTTTTTTGAGGGTGAGTGAGCTGAAAACATTCCTCATGGAATACTGAGACTGTGCGGTTAGGCTTACAAAACATTCTTATTAAGGATAAAAGGCTGATTCATTTCCATTATAAGACAGGGTTATTATTTCCAAGAAGTAGTTTATGACGCAGCTGGCACCAATACTCATGACCATAGACAACATATCAACCCAATGGCTGTATCATTTTGACTGGCCCTGGCTTGAATTATAGTAATGCCTGTTGGCATTGTGTTGTTACAGGAAGCCTGTGTCAGCAATTCTGCCTCTGCATAAACCCATTTGTTTAGGGGCTTAAAATAACTCAACCGTAAACATTGTCTGGGGTTAAATTATTATTATGAACAGAAGTTATACTAACAATGTCTTAAATTTATATTGTGCCTTTCAACCACAAATTTATGGAATGACGCACTTCAATGGATGCACAGGGAGAGTTGCTAACCTTACCAATCCCCCAGCATAGGTACTTTTCAGGATAAAACAAAACAGTCACTCTCAACTGGGCCTAGATGTGTTTATCTGTATGCCAATCTCTCCTGAAATATGCAGACTGGCTAAGATTGCATACAATGAATTCCTAATCATGAGTGCTTCTTAAAATCAACTTTTATGTTAATGTAAGAAAATTATATTGTATGTGAATGAATTAAGGTTTACATGCTTAGCCAAACCTATATTCCAAACAATTACTGTTTTATGGATAAGTGAATATCTAATTGCTTGGAATTTAAACAAGACATGCTCATTTACCTGTCCAAATGAATAGTTAAGGAAGAAACTGAGTGAGGCTTGTAAAGGAGACTTGTAATGAAGATTACTGGGGTAATATAATCCTTTTCACTATCACAATAATGAGAGAAGATTTAGGAGATAGAATTGACATCCATCTGTAGTCTAACTTGACTCCATGATAAAATTCTTGGGGCAAAATTTCATGGCTGATGAGACTTGAGAGATTAAATTGGATAATAATAATGGATCCTTTTGGTCTTGAGCTGTATTATTTGATTTTAAAATTTGCAAATGACACCAAGTTAGGGGAGTGTGTCGATTGTCTGGAGGGGAGGAAGATGCTGCAGAGAGATCTGGACAGACTGGGTCAATGGGCAGAGGCCAATGAGATGAAGTGCAGGGTCCCACACTTTGGCCACAATAACCTCCTGTAGCTACACTCCAGGGGATGAGTGGCTGCAGAGCAGTCCCGCAAAGAGAAACCTGGGAGTACTGGTTGACAACTGGTTGAACATGAGCCAGCAGTGTAAGGTCAAGTAATGAAAGGTCACTGGCTTGGATCAGGAACAGTGTGGTCAGCAGGACTAGGGATGTGATTCTCCCTCTGTACTCAGCACTGGTGAGGCCTCATCTTGAGTACTGAGGGCGGCTCTTGGCCACTCATTTCAAGAAAGAGGCTGAGGTGCTGGAGCAGGTCCAGAGGAGAGCAACAAGGCTGGTGAACAGCCAGAAGGAAAGTCCTAAGAGGAGAGGCTGAGTGAGCTGGGGTTGTTTAGCCTGGAGAAGAAGAGACTCAGGGCAGACATTATCCCTTTCTATACATACCTGAAGGGAAATTGTAGACAGTTAAGGCTCTTGTCCAAGGCGGTTAGTGATAGGACAAGAGAGGTCATGGCCTGAAGCTGTGCCACGGGAGGTTTAGCTTAGATGTTAGGAAGCGCTTCCTCACAGAAAGGGGTGGTTAGACTTTGGAATGGACTGCCCAGGGAAGTGGTGGAGTCACCATGCCTGGAGATGTTTAAGGACAGACTGGATGTGGCACTTAGTGCCCTGGTCTGGCTGATTGTGGTGGTGTTATGTCATAGGCTGGGCTTGTAATTCTTTGATCCTTTGATCAATTCTGTGATCTTTTTACATGGGTACGTAGTGAGAGGACAACGGGAAAGGTTTACAAGCTTGAAGAGGGGAAATTAAGGTTGTACATTAGGAAAAAATTCTTTCCTATGAGGGTGATGAGATGCTGGAACAGGTTACATAAGGAAATTGTGGCTGCCCCATCCTTGGAAGTATTCAAGGCCCAGGCTGGATGGGGCCCTGAGTAACTTCATCTAGTAAAGGAGTCCCTGCCTATGTAGAGGGGTTGGAACTAGATTATCTTTAAGGTCCCTTCCAACCATAGTCATTCTATGATTCTATGATTCTATGATTCTATGATTCTATGATTCTATAATTCTATGAGTCTATGCACATACACAAATGCTTTGCTGCAATCTAGTCAGCATTTGAACCCACTGTTCAAGGTTCAAATAATTCTCTGCTTCAAGAGGTTGTGAGGTTTCCATTTCAAACTTCTTTCATTCTTAGCAGAATAAAAAGAAAGGATGCACAAACATTTGATAATGCAGTTGTCACATTCCTGCATCATAGTTAATGGCTTAGTGGAGCTTTTTGAACACATGACAACATTTTCATAGCAATGAAGTTATGTTCTTTAATCAGATTAATTTTTGCTAAAGAGGAAATACCCTTCTACAGCTGCCTCGTTATGGGCAGCATATCTATCCGAGCTGACATTTCCTTGTCTTGGATTTTTATTACTCCACAGCAAGAGTGACTTCAGTTTACAAGCATTTATTACAATGATAAGTATTGCAGTCATGCAGTGTTTCTTGCAGAGAATTCTATTCCTATTGTGAACAGCCAGTGATCCTTACATGTTGGCTAACTCTCCAGACCTTTAGAATTATTCAAGCAATTAGCCAGGACATCTTCATTTAAGTCTCAGTCATGAGGTTTCAGTTTGAAAATTACTAGAACGATAGCGACCTCCCATTGTATTTTCCTCAGATAGTGTAATGGCATTTGTGACACAGTTTCTAGCTGAGTGCACTAACTTGCTGGTTTTTTGTTTTTCTTTCTTTTCTTATTCTGCTTTTCTGTATACAGCTATTGAGTTAATAAACTTCTTTCCAGTATCCCTAAGCTATTCGTTGTCTGGCAACTTTATCCGAGATGTCATTGAGACCTTACTGCAAAGCAGTTCAGTAGTTTAAACCCGCTACAACTGGTGGAGAATGTGGGCAACCTGCTACACATGAGCATTACCTATTACCCTCATTATCTCTTATTACTGTGTTACCCACCTGTCTGTTTTACAGTATCACTTTTAAACACACAGATGAGAAGCTTACTAGTTATGAGTATGTATCCAAGGGAACACTTGCTGCTGACATACCAAATCAAACACACACCATGGCTAACCTCAGCTTAACCGCAGCAAGTACTCTCTCTTATGTTATGAAATGTTTGAGACATTCCACAACACAGATATGCATCCTCATTTCATGTTTTACATCACTTACTGTTCATTCCAAGATCTTCTTAAACCAGATCAAGAAAGAGAATGCTAAATCTTAGGAAGGCATACTCTAGCAGAGCAAGTACCTTATTGAGTTCAGTATTGCCAGATCAGAGTTTAAACAATAGACTATTAGTAGGTCAGATTTAAAGGTCTTTAAGGACATAAGAAATTGTTGCAGTTTGAAAAGTACCAGAATTTTCAGATGTATGTATTTGTGCTTTCATGAGGAAATAGTTGCATTTCGCTTTAACAGAATTGTCCCAGTTACTTGCCCTGGAGGGGTGTGGGCTAGGTGATAAGATAAAAGGGACTGATCATGGTAGTCCTGCCTCTTTTTTGCTGGGGCCTTGTAGCCTGGAGTGGGGCTTCGGCTCTGGCACAACCCTTCCCCCAGCCTCCCACTTCCAGGGTTGGTGGCCGGGAAGATGGCTAGCTGCGGCTTGCTGCGGCTTCGCTGCCCCCAGCCACACTTCCCCCATTGGAGACAGGATGGAGAAGGCATGGCAGGCCTGCTGCGCTCTGGTACACAGTGGGGTGGGGAGCGACAGTCCTGCCACTGAGAAAAGCTGGGAATGCTCACGTATTGGGGAGAGAAGGAGCCTTAAGAGAGGCATCTGAGAATTCCTTCATGATTACCTGAAGAGAGCAGAAGGACTAGAGAATCTGTTAACCTTGGGCATGGAAGACAAAGGTTGGGTCATGTTTGAAAGCATGCATCCTGTATCAAGGAATGCAGTTCAGGTACTGAGGAATCAGGCCTGCTTGATCAGTGTTGTGCTAGAGAAAGCTGCGCTGAAGAATTGAAGAGTTTGCTGGTCTGGATAGCGGCCAGTACTGGTGTCTGCAGATGATAATGGCTACACATGAATAATAGAGAGGGTGGTGGTACCCGTCTCTACTTGATTTACATGTTCTTTCCCCAGGTCTCTAATGTAAAAAAACAAGGACCAATACGATAGTAATCTCTCATTGTATTTTTCTCAGCATATGCGATAGCATTTGTGACACAGTTTCTAGTTTGTGTGCACTAACTTGTTTAACCTTTTCTTCTTTCTGTATACAGTTCTAGAGTTTTTCTATTTTCCCTAAGCTATCCATTGTCTGGCAAATTCTGTCAGAGAACTCATAGAGACCTAACTGCTTTGTTTTCTTTTCCTTTATCTTTAATTGTGGTCTTGAACCCACCACAGAAATGCAGAGAAATTTGAATTGTGAAATATAGTCGTATGCATCTACAGCAGCTGTTGAAGGGAGAGTGTTAAATACATTATAGGATTAAACCCTAAAGGAATTCACTGGTGACAGTTCCCTTATTCATTTGGGCGATAAGCCCTAGTGTGCTATTTTTATAAATCACAAACAAGGCTCTGTCCTCCCTTGATTTCTATTGAGAATTCATAGGACTAATTTCTCCTGAAAGTTCATAGGACTAATTTTATTTATCTGTAAATCTTGAGGAAATATTTGGGTTCTTTATGTTTGGCCAAACAGGACTAGAAGAAGGTATGTCAAATTTTGGCAACATAGCTGGAGATTTTTTTCCCCCCTCCTTTATTTTGAAGTACATAAGACTGTGTTCAGCTGTCTCTTTTGCATCAGTGTATTTTCCCAGCTTCATAGCAATGGTCTCTTGTACCTAAGAATACTGTTTTCTTCAGAATGCCCAATATAGAAACTTTATCCAAAATAGAAGCACATCTGAAATATGTTTCAAACTAGAGTTTTGATTATTGAAAAATTGAATTTTTGTATCTTTTCTAATAAATTTAATGACAAGATCTGAAGTCAACAGAAAATCAAATATTGACTTTCTAATTTCTGTTTTATACAATGAACCTGCCCTGTGTTTCACAACAGACTTAGGTTAAACATCTACTTCAGTGAGAATACTAGTTGACTATTTGAAAGTAGTGCACCGAATGTCTTGCCAACAGAGGGCAAGAAAGCTTATTATGTCCTGTTTGCCAGACTGAAATATTAGCATTTTGTCAAGACACACACTAACATCCCCATGTTGCTACCAAGTCTCAGTTTCAGTGCATTGGTCCAGTCACTCAGACTAATGAACTTGTCTTGCCAAGTATTATGATGCATCTGCCATCATATCACCAGCATATGGCTGGTGGCAAATAACCTAGCTATCTCCAGCAAGATCTGGACAGGCTGGAGAGCTGGGCTGAGAAAAATTTAATGAGCTATTAACAAGAGTAAGTGCAGAGTCTTACATCTGGGCAAGATCGACCCTNATAGTTGTAAGCTGGAACACAGAAGGTTCCACATCAACCTGAGAAGGAAATTCTTCATGGTGAGGGTGATGGAGCACTGGAACAGGCTGCCCAGGGAGGTTGTTGAGTCTCCTTCACTGGAGACATTTAAGACCCGCCTGGATGTGCTCCTGTGTGACTTGGTTTAGGTGATCCTGCTGTGTCAGGGGGATTAGACTAGATGATCTTTCAAGGTCCCTTCCAATCCGTAATGATTCTATGATTCTGTGATTTGTACGTCTGCTGAGTAATATTACGTTAAAACGTTACATACACAATTATGTTTAATTATATTAAACAAATCTATTTCACGTAATGCTGAATCCCCAAGGCTTGTGCATCTTTAGTTACAGGAAGTTTAGTGCAGGATAGCAGATGTTCCTGATTTTTTAATCAGGTAGTACATTTAAAATGTCAAGTGCACAACAGTAATTTCATAACAGAGATTCATTTTAGACAACCTAATAAAAGTTTAGGGTTTTTTTAATTTTAAAAGGCATCAGAGGAGTTGTACAAAATATGGCATGTCAACATCTAGCCTTGGACACCTGTGAACATGCAGGCCATTTTTCAGACTGTAGATGGGTAAGCAATGCTTTTACCTTTGCTTTGAAGTGATTCCCGAGCTCATCTGCAACATGACTCAAATGTACTGCGTCCCCTTTTCCCCTTTCCCATCCAATGTTGTCTTACTGTTTATCATTTCTTTTTTGCATGGAGCTTTCCTAAATCACAAATTTCACTCAGGCATATTCTTCTGCCTGGTCTGTTTCTGGAGGGGTGTATGTTCCAACTGTAGATTAACACCAAGCGGGAATGCTCAGTAGGACACTCACTTCATAAGGTGCAATGTACATTTCTTTTTTTTATATACCCCCCCCATCCCTCATTATTTGTGGTGTCCTGGCTGGTCATGTTGTGTTAAAGGTTTGGCCAACAAAACACATCAGTTTTCATCAACGGAGGACAGAGCTTTGTGATGTATAAAAATAGCATGCTAGGGCTTATTACCCAAAAGGGACCTGTCACCAGTGAATAGTGACATTCCTTTAGTATTTAATCCTCAATTTATTTAACACTCTTCCTTCAACAGCTGCTGTAGATGCACCAGTTGTAGTGGGTTGAAACCAATAAACTGCTTTGCAGTAAGGTCTTGATGACATCTTGGATAAATTTGCCAGACAATGAATAGCTTAGGGATACTGGAAAGAAGTTTATTAACTCAATAGCTATATACAGAAAAGAAGATAAGATAAGATAAGAAAAAAAACCTAAGCAAGTTAGTGCACTCAGCTAGAAACTGTGTCACAAATGCCATTACACTATCTGAGGAAAATACAATGGGACGTCACTATCATTTGGGCCTTGGGTCACATCAGAGACCTGGAAAACAAAAGTGTGCTAATCGGAGATGAGTGCCACCACCCTCTCCCTTAACACCCAAATCGCACCCCTGGTGCGAGCGACATGCATTCCCAACAAAACATCCAGTCTCTGTCTTTCAGATCCAAGATTTAAGGATTCTCAAGTCCTTCTGCTTTCTTCAACTCCGCACGAAGGAGTTCTCCCCCAAAACTTAAAGCACCCAGTCTTCCTCAGCAGCAGAAAATAACAAACAGCTTCTCTTCCTGCTGACCAGTCTCTCCAAAATGGCAGTGATCAGTCGCACAGCCCCGATCACGTTCGGGATCCAAGATGGAGACCGATTGCATGGCTGTATCAACAGGGCCACCCCCACACTCTGCACTTGACCAAGAGGGTTTCCAAGACCCTCTCCTCTCCTCTCCTCCTGTCTCAGCTCCAGGGGGAAGAGAGGGTACCCCAGCTCACCACAATGCTGAAAAGCTGCTCCGTGGGGGGTGGTTGCACTAAAAATCTTGCTTTCACACTACATGGCCAGGACCGCAGCGTCAGGTTCAGACCAAGAGCAGAAGAGCTGCCCAGAGCTGGAGGGGCACAGCGTGAATCAGGGTCTTCCCAAGACCGCTGAAAAACCGCGGCAAACACAGCTGTCACTCGTGCCGTGCCGGAGGTGGGAAGGGAACTGTGCAAACAGGACCATCTCCTTTCCCATGGCAGCGGCACCACTGGAAAGCCCACGGCAAAAATCACAGTTGAACACCGAGGCCAGGGAGAGCTATAGGTGCGTCTCTAAACCATTACAAATTTGCGCCACTGGAAACCATGGCAAATCGCAGCTGGCATTTTGGCCAGGGGGAGCTATGCAGCGTGGTGCATCTCCTTTCCCCGTGGCAGTGGCACTGGAAAACTGTGGCCAAAGCCTCATTCCCCTGCCCCACCACCACCACCGTCCCGAGAACAGGTGGTGGAGGGGCACTCGGCTGAGAGCCTGCAGCCAAAGAGAGCTTGTAGCACAAGAGAGAGAGCAAAGAGCCCGCTCTGCTTTTTACAGGCTGATCTAGACATGCACATCCAGGGCAGGTCCTGGGACAGTGACAACTTCCCTCAGGACAAGTTCCTGGTGGGGGAGGGGTCCTCTAAAGGCAACACAACAACTTTTCTTTTGTTCTTCATGAAAGCACCACTTCTGCACATCCGAAAATTCTGGTAATCTTCAAACTGCAACAATGCATAACACTATATTTCACAATTCAAATTTTGTCATGCCATCTGCAAGAAAGTACTGTCACTCCCCAGTTCCATGCACTCCAAAGTTGCCCTACTTGTGGTCTTCCTTTTGAATCAAAGATAGGAATGTGTGGCAGTGATGAAGCTTGTATTCCAGTGTAAGTACACGAAATCCCAGAATGGATCTGTTTGTATCCATGTTCCCTTCTGATAATACAAAATATATTTGTGAGTAGTAAATGTGTATAGAAACAAAACTACTTTTCCAGGAAAATACTGGCTTTCTTTTTTCCAATTCAACCATTACACAAAAGAATGAAGATCTATCACCTTAGGTACCTCAGGGGCTTAGGAAAACCGAGTGGGAATCCATGCATCTACTACAACTGGGGTCTTACTGGTAGTAGTAGAAAATTTGTTCAAATAAGATCTCTTTCACAGTGCACAGGGGATTAAAAGCCAAATAAAGAAATAAAAAATTTAGGCCCTCATCCTTCACCCTCTTCAATAAAGCAGTAACCCAGTGAATATTAAACACGTATATCACGGGAGAAGAGAAATGGTGCAGTCTTACTGTTCTGAAAGAAGTCCTCCATTTCTCAGCTAAAACACTACAGAAAGAGTAGATGCCAAGGGTAGACTTACATTTTTTTGTAAGTAGCAAAAGAAAAGGGTTTCTTTTGAAAGCATCAGTGACAGATAAGGCTTTGAAAATTGTAATACAGAATCAGCTTGATCTGTCAGGTGATCCTGCTGTGTCAGGAGGATTGGACTAGATGATCTTTTGAAGTCCGTTCAAATCCCTGTTTTTTTGTGACAGAATTTCTCAAGTTGGAAGAGACCTGTAAGGATTTTCCAACAATTTACTCCTCATAGAAGTACCTAAAACTAAACTATATGTCTAAGAGGGTTGTCCAGATAATTTTTGAACTCATAACAGGATACTTGTAACCATGAGGCAATAAAACATTATAGAAAATTTTGTACATGTGTATCTGGCAAAACCTCTAGAGCTCTCAGAATAACTCTTCAGCTCCCAGAATAACTCCCCATACCCCCAATTTCTAACAGATTTTGTTACTGTAGAGGTGCTTTCCTGACCTGGATGTAAGTCCAGAGGTGTGCTGGCTGAAATAATACCAAAGCTAGACTTAACAGAATGGTGGATGACTATACTGGTACTGAGGCTTAAGTGAGAAATGCTGCTTCTATACGAAAAGGTACTCTATCCTCATCCTAATCAGCTGTCCGTGGTTCAGCATTCACTGTGCACAAGCAGGTTCAAATATGTTTTCTGGTATAGTCCAAGCTCAAATAATGTTAACTAATCCTAGAGCTGGGCCATGCAAAGATAACAAAAAGACTCTGAAGTACCTATTGCATATCGCTTGATTCAGAGGTACTTGGTGATAATTTATTAAAGACAGGACAACACCCTACCTGCCTAAATCTCAGTAGTGTGGACAATCTCCAAAGCATCTTGCAGCTCTTTTGTCCTCCGTGTGTCTCCTGCTCCAGCAAGGACCAGCCAGAGCAACAGCCCACTGCACATCTCAACTTTCATTGCAGACATATGTTTTCAAGTCTATGGTGAAGGGTTTTCTAGGGGTAACACATCTTGTTACAGTGGTCCCTTGTGAAACTGTTCTGTTCTTTTCATCATGCTTATGTCCTTCTACTTCCAAACCTAGCCTATCCCTTAGTCCCTGTCACTACTAAAGCATTGTGCATTCCTCTTGTTCTAAATGTAATGAAAATAAGGCTGTGCCTTCTTCCCACCCCTGAACTGTAAGAAAAAAAACTGACAGTGTGCATCAGGGATTTGAGACTCTGAGTTTCAGTACTGTAAATAAATCTCATTTATCTTTTTTACTTGAGATGCCAGAAGGCAGAATTATACATTTGAGAAAGGAGACTAGCTTGCTCTGTCCCTGAGGAATGATAGCTAGGGTGGAGAAAACAGGCACCTAGTGAAGGATCCTGATCTCAGTCTAGATTACTTATAATGATAAATGGAAATAACTTATCTTCCTTCAAAAACTTTATAAGAACCAACTGGAGCGCTAAGCTGGCTTTCTAGCTCATTGAAAAAAAAAAAGGTAAATTAACACCTCAATTTTTTAATGAATTTTGCTGGGGAAGGACTGTACTCATCAAAAATAAGATTCTTTAAATGTAGGTTGACACCTGAATCTTTGAGAACAAGGTTTTTACACAAAATTTTTCATTAAGCTAAACAGCATCTGCAATCTTTGTCTGCTCTTTATAAGTGAGTATTTATATTATTTATAACTCAGATTCAATTAAGCAATAAATCAGAATAATTTGTTTTTATACTGTAAAAGAACAATTTATTCCTGGTCTAGTCCTTTTACATGAGAAGACAATTTTCATTAATTTGTACATCAATAACAGCACCATGGAAGAAGTCATAGAGTAGTGCGTAGGTGCTTTGAGGTCGGCATTTAATAATGTAGAGTTATGAATGCAGGATGATGGACTCATACTCAGTTTCCCTGGTTTGGCATTGTAGTAGTTTGACCCAGGCAGGGTTTTCTGATATTGCAGAAATGCATTGATGCCCCAGGCCTTGGTAAGAAGCTTCAAAGATCTGAGCTCACCCCAACCCCAGTTACTCACCTGCCTCTGGAAGCTGAACCAATGAGTGCCTCTGTCAATGAATGTATTTCGAGGAGGGGAAAAACCTGTGCAACAAGTTCACAGAATCACAGAACATCAAGGATTGGAAGGGACCTTGAAAGATCATCTAGTCCAATCCCCCTGACACAGCAGGATCACCTACACCAAGGTGCACAGGAACATGTCCAGGTGGATCTTAAATGCCTCCAGAGAAGGAGACTCCACAGCCCCCTGGACAGCCCGTTCCAGTGCTCCATCATTCTCACTGTGATGATGTTCCTTCTTGCATTCATATGGAACCGCCTATGTTCCAGCTTATACCTCTCGCTCCTTTACCTATCACTAGATGGCATTGAGATGAGCCTGGCTCCATCCTCCTGACACCCACCCCTCACATATTTATAGACATTAATGAGATCACCCCTCAGTTTCATCTTTTCCAAGCTAAAGAGGCCCAGGTTCCTCAGCCTTTCCTCATAAGGGAGGTGTTCGACTTCATTCATCATCTTTGTGTCTCTGTGCTGGAGTCTTTCCAGAAGCTCTGTGTCCTTCTTGAACTGAGGAGCCCAGAACTGGACACAATACTCCCGATGTGGTCTCACCAGTGCAGAGTAGAGGGAGAGAAGAACCTCTATTGATCTGCTAACCACCCTGCTTCTGATTCACCCCAGGATGCCATTGGCCCTCTTAGTCAAAAGGGCACACTGTCGGTACATGGTCATCCTGTTGTCCACCAGGACTCCCACGTCCTTTTCTCCTACGCTGTTCTCCAGCAGGTCAGTCCTCAACCTATACTGGTACCTGGAGTTGTTTTTGCCCTTGTTCTAGTTAGATAAATTCCTCCCTGCCCAGCTCTCACTGTCCTGGTCTCACTGAATGGCAGCATAGTCTGCAGAGGTGTTGGTCACACCCCCCAAATTTGTGTCATCAGCCATCTTGCTGACAGTACTCTTTAATGTCATGTCATCCATGTCATAAACGAATAGATTGAACACGACCTATCCCAGTACTGGCCCTTGGGGGACTCCACTAGATACAGGCCTCCAACTAGACTCTGTCCCACTGACCACTACTCTCTGACTTCTACCCTGGAGCCAGGTCATGATCTACCTCACTACCCGATCTTCTAGACCACACTGACTCAGTTTGGCTGTGAGGATGCTATGTGAGACTGTGTCAAATGCCTTACTCAAGTCAAGATAGACCACATTCACTGCTCTGCCATCATCTATCCACCTGGTTATGCCCTCAACCTGGCTATTAGCCTAGCAATGATTTCCACCATCTCCCTTAGCAAGTGCGGGTGGATCCCATCAGGGTCCCAGGATTTATGTACAACCAGTTTACTCAACTGATCCCTAACTGAGTCCTAATCAACCAAAGCAGTCTCCTCTCTTGTCTCAACTTCCTCTGGAGTCTCAGCTGTCTGAGGCTTGATATCAGTACAGCCCCCAGAAGTACAGACAGAGGAAAAGAAAATGTTGAGTATCTCTGGTTTCTCTGTATCCTCTGTCTTCAGGGCACCCACCTCATTCAGCAGGGGGCTTATATTGCCTCCAGGTTTAGTTCTACTTGCAATGTATTGGAAGAAGCATTTTTTGTTGCCCTTGACTTCTCTTGCCAGGTTTAATTCTAAGGAGGCCTTGATTTTCCTAGTTACGTCCCTACATTCTGTTACTAGAGCTTTATAATCATCCAAAGTGGCCATCCCCTCCTTCCATGACCTATAGACTTTCTTCTTCCTCTTGAGTTTGCTCAGCAGCTCCCTGTTTAACCAAGCAGGTCTTCTGGCTCCCTTCCCTGACTTCTTTCCTGTTGGAATGTGGCCATCTTGGGCTTCAAAGAAGTAGTCTTTGAATGTTAACCAGCTATCTTGTGCCCTTTTACCTGCCAGTACCCTGTCCCATGGGATGTCCCCTAGCAATTGTTTAAAAAGGCCCAAGTTGGCCCTCCTGAAGTTCAGGGTTGTGATTGTGCTAGGCATTCTATGCCTACCATATAAGACCCTGAACTCCACCATCTCATGGCCACTGCAACCAAGGCTCCCCTCAACCTTCACTGCTTCAACCAGGCCCTCCTTGTTGGTGAGTACAAGATCCAGCAATGCTCCTTTTCTAGTGGGCTCCTCCATCATTTGCATCAGGAAATTGTCGCCAATGCATTCGAGGAACCTCCCAGACTGTGGGTGGCTGGCTGAGTATGACTTCCAGCAAATATCAGGGTAGTTAAAATCACTCATGAGAATCAGGGCCTGTAGCTATGAGGCTGCTGTCAGCTGCCTGTAGAAGGCCTCATCAACTTCCTCTTTCTGGTCTGGTGACCTGTAATAGACACCCACTACAGTGTCACCCATGCCAGCCTGTCCCTTAATCTGCACCCACAAACTCTCAACTCTCTCTTCATCCACTCCTGGACAGAACTCAATAAATCCCAGTTGCTTTCTCACATAAAGAGCTGTTGGTTTTGGGGGCTTTTGTTCTGGGAGAAGCCATGTCTTTGCTGGGCTGAGCAATACTTTGTATGTGGAAGCCAGGCATATGCCTTTATGCTCATGAATTGTTCCTCAGAATGAAATTAAGGTAACTTCCAGCCAACAAATCATACATAACAGTTAGCTATAAAGGCAGACTAAGCCAACAAAAATACTTTGACTTTACAATATGCAATCCTGTCTCCCTGCCTCCTTCCCTGAAGGCAGGACTCCAGAAGCATTTCATCTTTGGACTTGCACAGAGCAATGCNCTCTTGTACTGAGGAGCCCAGAACTGGACACAATACTCCAGGTGTGGTCTCACCAGGGCAGAGTAGAGGGGGAGAAGAACCTCTCTTGATCTGCTAACCACCCCTCTTCTAATCCACCCCAGGATGCTGTTGGCCTTCTTGGCCACAAGAGCACATTGCTGGCTCATAGTCATCTTGTTGTCCACCAGGACCCCCAAGTCCCTTTCCCCTACACTACACTCCAACCGGTCAGTCCCCAGCCTATACTGGTACCTGGGGTTGTTCTTGCCCAGATGCAAGACTCTGCACTTACTCTTGTTATAGCTCATTAGATTCTTCTCTGCCCAGTTCTCCAGCCTGTCCAGATCTCGCTGAATGGCAGCACAGTCTGCGGGGGTGTCGGCGACACCACCCAGCTTAGTGTCATCAGCAAACTTGCTGACAGTGCATGCCAATCCCTCATCCAAGTAACACTTGCTCACTGTGCAGAGCATGGGAACCAAACTACAGAAGCCTGTAGTCAAGTTGCAGATCTGACTCTACTCATTTTCTTTGAAGCTGTCACGAGGAGATGTCTCAAGAGTGAGAGAAATGTGTACAGGGTGCCAGGAAATATTAAATAAACTGGTGCATAACATACAAAGGAGAAAATAGCACAGGAGTACAAAAGTGAAGAACAAGAAAAGAAAAGAATGTAGAGAAAGGAAACAGCAAGAGAAAGTGACCGAACTGTTCTGAAGAGATGTTGTAGTTTGACAAACACATGAAAAATGAGATGAGACAAGTGTTCTTCTCTCCCCAAAATCCTGCTAATCCTCTTATGTAGGAAACCAAGATACACCTTCCTTGCCTGTATTAAATCTTGCCACCAAGGCTCCATGAATTTGCTACCTGAGGAGGCAAGTGGCAAAGGAGGAGGCTGAACAGAATATACTGAATGCAGGAGCTCTCATAAGAAACTGACAAGGCTTGCACAGACATTTTAAAAGGGGGAAACTGGGACTTTCAGCCCTATTAGAGCTATTCCAGTGAGCAGCAAGGCTAGCCTGGCAGGGCACAATCTGCCAGTGAGAATGTGCTAAGGGCACTGCACTGCTTGTGCTGAGAAGGAGCTCATTGTCAGGGAGCAATGTGGGTAAGTCTGCACTGAGAAAGGCAGAGAGGGTGCTGAACATTCTTTTAGGACCACAGCTATGTGTAGGGGCCCTACCAAAATGGTAGGTACTCACCTCAGAGCTAAAACCTCTGTCCCTACTGAGAGTGTCCTATTGACACCTAATATGTTCACCCAGACAAAACTAGTACAGAGGAAACCACAGTCCAAGTGTCAGGCTGTTACAACCACCCAGTCCCCCTTCCTGGAATAATGGTAGGTTCCTGCCCAAAGTGTGCACTGTTCAATGGCCTGTTACACCTAGCAAATCAGAGTTACAGCTAGCAGTTAATAAGCTGCACAATATTGGTAATGCTGAGACAGAGATAGATCGGTGCTTTTGTATACATGTTCCTGTTGCCAGCTCTAGTGTGAATGAGGCACCTTGGGCAGTGATGGCCCACAAAAACAGGATTCCCCTTGATTCTTCACTCTGCAGAATTATAACCACAAGTGGAGATGAAATTTTGGCTACCGCAGACATCCAAGAGCAAGGGCTGTAGGAAGTAACCTCAACAGCAGCTCATGGCACATAGTGTAAGAAGAAAAGATGGGTGCTTGTAGTAGGTGACTGTCTGTTGAAGGGCACTGAGAAACCCCTCTGTCAACCTGATAGAGTCTCAAAAGGTCTGCTGACTCCCCCTCATGAAGCCTGAGACCTGGAAATATGAGACAAGGTCTGGAGAGAAAAAGACTCTCCTTTGGTAGTGGAGGATCAGGTTAGAGAACTCTTAGCTAAGCTAGGCATCCATAATTCCATGGGGCATGATGGGATGTACCCACGAGTGGTGAGAGAGCTAACATGTTAATGCCAGACTGCTTTCCATCATCTTTGAAAGGTGATGGAAAATACGAGATGTGCCTGAAGACTGGAAGAAGGCCGATGTCATACAAATCTTCAAGAAGAGTAAGAAGAATGACCCAGGAAGTGACAGGCCTGTTAGTCTCACCTCTGTCCCTGGAAAGATATTGAAATAATTTTTTGTGAATGCTGTCTTTAACTGTCTGGAAGAGAAGAAATTTATTGTCAGCAGTCAGCATTAATTTATCAATGGGAAATAAGGCTTGACTAATTTGGTAGCTTTTTATGATGTCATACCTGGATGGGTATGTGAGAAGAGAGCAGTGGATGTTATCTGCTTTGACTTCAGCAATGTCTTTGAGACTTTCTCCCATAGCATCCTCACTATGAAAATAATGCAATGCAGGTTGGATGAGTGGCTAGTGAGAGCTGGTTGTGTGACAGAGCTCAGAGAGTGCAGGGTTGGCTTGGGGGCTGTGACTGATAGTGTTCCCCAGGGATCAGTACTGGGTCCAATCTTGGTTGGCATATTCATCAACGACTTGGATGAGATGGCAGAATGTATCCCCAGCCAGTTTGCTGATGGTACAAAGCTGGGATGAGTGGCTGACACACCAAATGGCTGCACTGCCATCTGCCGCGATTGAGAGACGGGACACTGCGTGATGCAAGCAACATGTCCTCTGTTTATTAGACATACAGGAGTTTCTTATATATGATTCGATACATGCTCTACAATAGCAGTGGTTGGCTAACAGTTATCGTAAACACTATCTCATGCTAACTAGCTACAATTATCACTTAAGCAAGTTACATATCAAAGCACCGGTGGTGCACAATGGAAGTGTTATCTGCTGGAGCATTTTCTTATCAGTTCTTGCTGCTCCGGGACCGTGGGACCGTGATGTGATTCCATGTATCTTGTTCCTGCTGTTAGCTAAATTCTTTAGCTTAAGCAGGATGTAGCCCATGGCTTTCAGCCCAGGAGTGGTAACACATTTCCAGTCATCATTTCATCATCAGACATCAGCTCAGCAGTGCTGTTGGATCTTTTGCAGACTGACAGCCATCCTGCATGACCTGGATAGGCTGGAGAGCTAGGCAAAGAGTAATGTAACGAGGTTCAACAGGAGCAAATGTGGGATCCTGCACCTAGGGAGGAACAACCTCATATATCTGCATAGGTTAGGCGTAGATCTTTTTGAGAGTAGTCCTGAAGATGGCAGCATGAAAGAGCTAGAAGTAGAAGAAGTTGGCTAGGTCTGGTTGGCTCAGCTGATAGACCATGGGACTCTGAATTCCTGGGGTCTTGGGTTTGAGCCCCATGTAGGACATCTTGAGACAGTATTGTAGGCTTACTCTGCTCCAGCAAGGGGAGTTGGACTTAGATGATTTTTCGAGGTCCCTTCCAACCTCTAGCATTCTGTGATTCTGTAAAGTAGCCTGAAAGAGCTAGAAGTAGCCAAAAAGATCTTGGAGTCCTGGAAGACAATCAGCTGACCGTGAGTCCACATTATGCCCTTGTTGCCAAGAGGCCAATGGTATTCTGTGTGTGCCCAGTAGGTGTGAAGAGGTCATCTACCCTCTGTACTCTGTCCTGGTGAAACCACATCTGGAGTACTGTGTACAGTTCTGGGCTTCAAAAGGGACAGGTAGCTGTTATGGATTTGGTGAAATCCCATTTGTTTACAGTATTCCTGCATCAATTTTTCTTTTAACATATAAGGAGTTCGACTTCTCTTGGCTATGTGGGATGTTGGGTATTTTTCTCCTTCTGCGTGGCAGGAGGAAGAGGTGACAGCTGTGGGAACTGAGAAAGTGGAGAAGGGAGAGAGAGACCGGAATAACTGGGGCATTATTGGGGATTTTTGAAGGGTAGGGTCTTGCCACTCCCCTCTTCTTGGCACCCTCTCCCTTTCTGCCTCCTCCAGGAGTTTGATTCAGGTAGTTTGTCTGCAGTGTACTGCAAGTTTTCCTTTCTCTTTCGCTTTCCCCATTCCCCTCTCTTCTTATTGGGCTCTGTGTAGGAAAATGTTGTATTGTCTCTTGAAAGAGGTGAGCAACATTTCATCTGTCCCACATACATTTCTCTTCCCCTTTACCCACCTTGTCTGCAGATGTGATATGTGCTTGGAGTAGAAAGGCAAAAAGGTTGGAGGCTGGGGAAAAGGGGGAAGGGTGAATGTTCAGGAGGAATTTCATAGGAATGCATCTTGCTTGTTTGTTATTTTCTCTCTTTCCCACCCATTCTTTATTTCTATTTACTTTATTTCATTTAATAAAGGTCTTAATAAAGTGTTAATATTTTGGTTCCATTTCCTGCAAGTGTGCTCTTTTCTTCTCAGGGCTGGGGCGGGGGAAGAGATTCTGTTCCGCACAGTTAGGCAGAGTATGTTTTTGGGCCATTCTAGTGCTAAACTGTGACATGAACTGCTCGTGAGACTCCAGCAGAGGGCAGCGAGGATGATTTGGGGCCTGGAACATCTCTAAGGAGAGGTTGAGAGTGCTGGGATTGTTTGGCTTTGAGAACAAAAGAGTGAGAGGAGACCAGATCCACACCTATAAATATCAGCAGGGTGTATGTAGGGAGGATGGTGCCAGGTGATTTTCAGTTGTGCCCAGTGACAGAACAAGGAACAATGGGCACAAGCTGGAACACAAGAAGTTTCATTTAGAAATAAGGAAAAACTTATTTGCTGGCAAGTCATACAGCCCTTGAACAGGTTGTTCAGAGAGGCTGTGGAGTCTCCTTCTCTGGAGATAATAAAACTCTGCCTGGATGCAGCTTTGTGCAGTGTGCTTTAGGCAGCCCTGCTTTGGCAGGGGTAGGGACTTGACTTGATAATCTCTTGAGGTCCCTTCCAACTCTGTGATCCTTTCAGCTGTCCAAATATTAGTTGACTGCACAGTGGCCACAATGAATATGCACGTGGGTGGACAGGATGTGGCCCAAAATCTGAGGGCTGTAGAAGGTGTACAGTCTAGACATAAAACCTTATTTTATATGTCAAAGAACTGCTATTCCCAGGCTGACTCATGGCAGATGTAGTAGGCATCTTGCTCAATTTGATCAGCGATTGTGCCACTCTGTTGAGAGCCATCAGTTCTTGGTGCAGCAGGGATGAGAAACCTGCATTTCAAACACAGAGTAAAGAGAATTATGGATGCATGTTGAGCACTTACGGGAATGAACAAGGCACTGACAGTCAGGAACCCTCATTACACAGCAAAACATAGCTTGAGTGACCTTGGCGTTCAAGAGATACATGACAACCCCAAAATTTAGAAGGGGGAAGCTGTCTGCAGCTGCCTGTGTTGTGAAATGACAAAATGCAGCATTAGAAAGCACAATAAAAAGTACTAGAGTTACAAATCTTAGCATATGGAAACAGTTTGTTTAACATGCTCTAAAGAACCCATGAAATCACTCCAAAAATTAATTTAGTTTGCCATGCTTTTTTTATACCCATACAAGAAACATACCCCATCTCCTTCACTCCCCTTTCTCCAAGACATTTAAAATTTCCCAGGGCAGCAAAGGTTACTGTACCAGGAGATTAACTAGCAAAAGAAAATATAGCACCATATTACTGCCTTTAGAGTTAAGGTGCTGTCTGCATTTCTTTAATAACTTCTATTTTTATAGGGTCTATTAGGCTGATTCAGCTATAAAAAATACACTATAACCTGACCTACAGGACTATGTCCTGAGAACAAGAAGTCACTGTTCTTCATTGTTCCTCTTAGTTATTATTGGAAGATTTTCTATTGTTCTGTTTTTTAAAAGCCATAGAAGGAAAGAAATGTAGCGTGCATGTCCTAATTTTGAAGAAAAATCACTCAGATACTAATTTTTTTTTTTAAAAAATCATGAACTGATAAGTCTTTGAACATTAAAAGGTCTTAAAGCTTTGGAGTGCCTTGGCTTAATGATCCTACAGAGCTATTGGATAAACAAAGGACACAGAAAGCTCTGGGTATATGTTTCATGCACTAAAAGGAAGCTTTGTGATAGAAAGCACAGACAGCAAAGTCTCAGTAAGCACTTTTTAATCAGTCTACTTTTGGTTGGCTAAGGCGCAGAGAGGCACGTTACCTCTCCTCCTTTTCCCATTCTTCTGTTTGTATAATGGGGGAGTGACTTCCTGCAGGTTTCCCAAAATTTTCAGGCCCATATAGTACATGGTTTGGCCTCCTCCTGATCCTGAAATGCTAATAGTCAGATAAGGAAAAAAAAGCAAATTTTTACCATGGGATCATAGAAGGAGAAACCAGGGACTGTCAATTGTTGCCAGTGTTTACTTGGCATTTGTATGCTAGTAAATGCCAAGTGAGGAAGATTCACTGAAGTGCTCATCCACCTTGACAGATATGTTTTCTGTGCATGTGTGATGTTCTAAGCACGTGTTTGTGCTCAGCTGCCTCTGCTTGCAGCCTAAGTGACTTTTTCTCCATTGATTTTTTCCTTCCAATTCCAAGTCCATTCTGAGACCGTATTTGCTTTAACAAAAGTAAGACACAGACACAGGCAGAGAGCAACTTCACCAGATGTTGGGGAGGATAATTGCAGAGTCAGAGGAGCTGGTCTCCCATCCCTTACTTCAGGATCTGCTGAACCACCTTTGCTTCTTCATTCAAAAGGAACATCTGGGCAGGTTCCAGATAGGGCAGGCTATTTCATATGATTGCCAACCTTTAAACTTGGAACAATAAAGAAAAGATTATTTTTCACAATCCATGGAAAGCACATCTTCAAAACTTTCTATTTATTTAGAATCATAGAACCATTAGGGATCGGAAGGGACCTTGAAAGATCATCCAGTCCAATCCACCTGCCACAGCAGGATCACCTAGACCAAGTCACACAGGAACACATCCAGCTGGGTTTTAAATGTCTCCAGAGAAGGAGACTCCACAACACCCCTAGGCAGCCTGTTTGAGGTGAAGTTCCTTCTGATTTTTATATGGAACCTCCTATGTTCAAGCTTGCACCCATTTCCCCTCGTCCTATCAGTAGATGACACTAAGAAGAGCCTGGCTCCATCCTCCTGACACCAACCCTTCACATATTTATAGACATTAATGAGGTCATCCCTCAGTCTCCTCTTTTCCAAGCTAAAGAGACCCAGCTCCCTCAGCCTTTCCTCATCAGGGAGGTGCTTCAATTCCTTCATCATCGTCGTTGCTATACACTGGACTTCCTCCAGCAGCTTTGTGTCCTTCCTGAACTGAGAGACCCAGAACTGGAAATAATATTCCAGATATGGTCTTTCCAGTGCACAGTACAGGGAGAGAAGAAGCTCTCTTGAGCTGCTAACAATCCCCTTCTCATCTGCCCTCTTAGCCACAAGAGTACACTGCTGGCTCGTGGTCATCCTNCTACACTTACCCTTGTTATACTTCATTACATTTCTCTCTGCCCAGCTCTCCAGCCTATCCAGCTCTTACTCAATGGCAGCACAGTCTGCTGAGGTGTTGGCGACTCCTCCCAGCTTTGTGTCATCAGCAAACTTGCTGACAGTGCACCCTAATCCTAGATCAAAATCATTAATGAATAGATTGAATAGGACTCTGGACCCTCCTCTAACCCTGACTGACTCTATGACTTGATCTGGATGATCTGGTTGTGGCAGGGGGATTGGACTAGATGATCTTTCGAGGTCTCTTCCAATCCCTAATGATTCTATGATTCTGTGACTGGTGCCAGTACTGACCCTTGGGGGACTCCACTAGATACAGGCCTCCAACTACACTCTGTCCCATTGACAACTACTCTCTGACTTCTATCCTGGAGCCAGATCACAATCCACTTCACTACCTGATCTTCTAGACCACACTGCCTCGGTTTGGCTGTGGGAATGCTATGTGAGATTGTATCAAATGCCTTACTCAAGTCAACATAGACCACATTCACTTCTCTGCCACCATCTATCCACCTGGTTATGCCCTCATTAAAGGCTATCAGGTTTGGTGAAGCTTTGCTAACTCTCCCTAATGACCCTTCTGTCCTTGATGTGCCTAAAGACAGCTGGGACCAGTCCTGTTCAATCTATTCATTGATGACTTGGATGAGGGATTGGCATGCACTGTCAGCAAGTTTGCTGATGACACAAAGCTGGGTGGTGTTGCCGACACCCCAGCAGAGTGTGCTCTCGTTCAGCAAGATCTGGACAGGCTGGAGAGCTGAGCAGAGAAAAATTTAATGAGGTATAACAAGGGTAAGTGCAGAGTCTTGCATCTGGGCAAGAACAACCCCAGGTACCAGTATAAGCTGGGGACTGACCAGTTGGAGAGTAATGTAGGAGAAAGGGATGTCGGGGTCCTGGTGGACAGCAGGATGACTATGAGTACTCTTGTGTCCAAGAGGGCCAACAGCATCCTGGGGTCGATCAGAATGGGGGTGGTTAGCAGATCAAGAGAGGTTCTTCTTCCCTTCTATTCTGCCCTGGTGAGACCACACCTGGAGTATTGTGTCCAGTTGTGGGCTCCTCAGTTCAAGAGGGATGTGGAGCTGCTGGACAGAGTCCAGTGTAGGGCAACAAAGAGGATGAAAGTGGTGGGGCACCTCCCTTAATGAGGAGAGGCTGAGGGAGCTGGGTGTCTTTATCTTGGAGAAGAGAAGACTGAGGGGTGACATCATTAATGTCTACAAATATTTGAGGTGTGGAGCTGCGCTGTTCTCCGTGTTGTGTAGTGATAGGACGAGGGGCAATGGTTGTAAGCTGGAACACAGAAGGTTCCACATGAACCTGAGAAGGAACTTCTTCCCAGTGAGGGTGACAGAGCACTGGAACAGGCTGCCCAGGGAGGTTGTGGAGTCTTCTTCACTGGAGATGTTCAAAGCCTGCCTGGATGTGTTCTTGTATGACTTGGTCTAGGTGATCCTGCTGTTTCAGGGTAATTGGACTAGATGGCCCCTTCCAGTCCATAATGATTCTATGATTTGATGATTCCTTCCTGTTGGAATGTGGCCATCTTGGGCTTCAAAGAAGTGGTCTTTGAATGTTAACCAACTATCTTGTGCCCCTTTACCTGCCAGTACCCTCTCTCAATTAAGCAATTGTTTAAAAAGTCCTGAGTTGGCCCTCCTGAAGTTCACGGTTGTGATTGTGCTAGGCATTCTCTTCCTGCTATACGAGACCCTGAACTCCACCATCTCATGGCCACTGCAGCCAAGGCTCCCTTCAACCTTCACTGCTTCAACCAGGCCCTCCTTGTTGGTGAGTACAAAATCCAGCAGCGCTCCTCTTCTCGTTGCAGCCTTTGTCCTCACCCCAGAATGGAAGTAATAAACAGAATACGATGTGTGCCCCAGACTCTTTTACCAAACATCCCAAGGCCTTGTAGTCTTTCTTCATTCCCCTCAGGGTATGGAATACAGGTTCCTCCCCACCTGTCTGGATCACTAGCAGTGGATAATTGTCAGCTGATCTCACCAGGTTAAGGAGCAACCTAGTGATGTGCCTGATTTGGGTTCCAGGTAAACTGCAGACTTCCCTATGATAAGGGTCAGCTCTGCATATCGGATCCTCAGTCCCTTTGAGGAGTGAGTCTCCAATAACTAGGTCCCTTCTCTTCTTTGTGGAGGAGGTAATCATATTACTGGAAGACCTCCTCAATTTATGTGACCTTGCTAGGACCTCCAGCATGGATTCTCTGTTCTCTATATCCTTATTAGACCGGCTGTCTTCCAGTAGGGAAGACACTATTCCACTATTACTCAGTGGCAACTGAGAAGATAAGGCAGGTAAGGGTGGTCCTCACCTTTTGCCACAGCCTTTCACCTGGCCCCACTCACCCCTCCTACTTGGCCTTCTCTCCTCCATCTGAGAGGTGCAGGATATTAGGGCCCTTAGGTTCCGGCTCTTATTTGGCTGTTGTCCAGACTGGCTCCACCAGTCTACCTCTATTTTAGCCTCTCTAATTCTACTTCCACTTGTAGCTTTTCAACCTCATCTTGCAGATGTTCCGCTTGGTTAAGCAGGTAATCCACCTGCTCGCACCATACATAGCCAGGAAAATTTGGAAGAGTGTTACATACTTGGGCAGCCTGTCACCTGCACAGCCTCATCTTGTTGGTGGAGCTCTGTTTGAGTTCCTATGTCCATGACCGTAGCCTGGTCTTCCTCTGCTGCCACGTTGTTACCATTTTTTTTCCCTCTGGTGGCTGAAGTGACTGAAGCAGTTAAAGTGGTTGCGCTGTTGGAGCTCGGTGTGGGCTGGGCGTGACTTCCAGTTTCGCTGCCCTTAAAGAGGTCTGCATTGCACCCCCCGCAGTGTTTGCCTGGCTTATGCCGCAAAAGTTCCCAACCCTCAGCAGTTGCCTTTCGGCTCCCCGAGCTTTCCCATTCAGGGAACCCCCAGATCACCCAGAAACCTCGATAAAATAGTATTTTGGGGGCCAGAGCTCTAATTTCAAAACATCTTGCATAGGCACTCAACTGACTTCTGCTTAAGGCTGAATGCATCTGAAGGCTATTAGGTTGTAAGTCATCAAACAGGGAGACCAGTACTACTTCTTACACTTAATTATCATATGACCACACTCCTGACTGAGTACACATTTTAAAGCTTTGTTAGCAAAACCAAAGGCATTCACATAATCACAGAATTATTGAGACTGGAAATGACTTCTGAGCTCATCAAGTCCAGACATGACCTGATATCACCATAATCACCTAGACCATGGCACTAAGTTCCATATCCAGTCTTTTCTTAAACATCTCAAGGATGGGGACTCCATCACCTCCCTGGGCAGTCCATTACAAATCACCCTTTCACAGAATCATTAGGGACCTCAAAAGATCATCTAGTCCAATCCCCCTGACACAGGAACACCTAGATCAAGTCACACAGGAATGCATCCAGGCGGGTCTTAAACCTCTCCAGTGAAGGAGACTCCACAACCATCCTGGGCAGCTTGTTCCAGTGTTTTTCTTAAGGAAGTGCTTCCTAACATCCAACCTAAACTTCCCCTGTCACAGCTTCAGACCCTGCCCTCACGTCCTATCACTAGTTGCCTGGTAGAATAGCCTGAGACCCACATGTCTTCTGCAACTTCCCTTCAGGTCCCCACTGAGTCTTCTCTTCTCCAGGCTAAACATACCCAGCTTCCTCAACCTCTTCTAAGACTTTGTGTCTGGTTCTGTTACCATTCTAGTGTGTCTTGGCACTGATGGGCTGTTTGCTGGGTACATAAAATGTCTAATACACCTGTATCTTAGTCCTGACTAGGTGGTTTGCTGTATGATAAACAGATCTTGTAAATCAACTTCATGCAGTGACACTGAATTGTCACTGTGTGTTCCTTTTAAAGTGGCACACTTAGGAAAGACTGAAAAGGAGATATTGTTTCCTAGCACTGGTACCTTTTATAAAAGCTGAAGTGTTTTTATTGTGACTGGTCTGAGAAATCCAAGGCAATTCATGGGACAAGAAATTAAAGTCTGAGAGGTGGACTACTAGAGCTGCTCTCTGATCTCTCTCTTAGACTTCAGCTGAGTGTTACAAAGTCTTTCCCAAGACAGAATCTCATAAAAAAATCGTTAAAAAAATTTTCAACTTTGTATTATAACTGAACAAATCAATATTCCATTCAAAGACCCACATACAGAAAAGAAGGCTGAAGAGGTGATGGAGGAGGAAAAGGTATTACCACTTATTGATGAGTTTCAGTGTTCCTCATACTGTTATTACACCAGATGGCAAAAGGCTTTTACCATGTCTCATGGTAAAAAGGGAGGCAAAAAAGCAATCTCCAGTGAAAAACTAAATTTATTTGAAAGAATTACAATGTATTTTGTTATTTAGAAAAATGCTAGAGGATATCCCAATTCTCCTCACAGATCTGTTACTGTTACTGCTCTACATGTTTATGGGAATCAAAGAGAAGACGCTGTCACCCACAGAGCTGTCTCACAGAATCACAGAACATTAGGGATTGGAAGGGCCCTTGAAATCCCCCTGCCATAGCAGGATTGCCTAGAACAAGTCACACAGGAACATGTCCAGGTGGATTTTAAAAGTCTCAAGAGATGGAGACTCCACAACCCCACTGGGCAGCACTTTCCAGTGTTCTGTCACTCTCACTATGAAAGTTCCTTCTCAATATTTAGTGGATCTTCTTATGTTCCAGCTTATACCCATAGCCTCATGTCACGTCAGAAGATGACACTGAGAAGAGCCTGGCTCCATCCTCCCAACACCCACTCTTTACATTAATTTATAAACATTAATCGGGTCACCATTCAGTCTCCTTTTTCCCAAGCTTAAGACACCCAGCTCCCTGAGCCTCTCCTCATAAGGAAGGTGCTCCATCTCCTT
>VXBP01001309.1:65289-160945 GCA_013400115.1 Rhinopomastus cyanomelas | reverse complement strand
CCTTCCAATCCTTTATGATTCTGTGATTCTATGATACCAATCAGAGAAATAATGACATTCTCTGGTAAGGAACCTAAGAGAGTTTGGCCAAATTGTGTGTGTGGGCTGAATACAGCTGATCTATGGTTTAGGAAGGTACGATCTGTACAACATGCAACTAATGCTGCCAGAGAGGAGGCAGAATCAGAGAATCTTACAGGTTGGAGGAGACCTCCAAGATCATCCAGTCCAACCATCAACCCAACCCTGCCCTGCGGACTAAATCCTCTTCCCCAGGGCCACATCTACTAGTTTTTTGAACCCCTCCAGGGATGGTGACTTCACCCCCTCCCTGGGCAGCCTGTTCCAATCCCTGACCACTCTGTCAGGAAAGACATTTGTCCTGATGTCCAATCTAACCCTCCCCTGGCACAACTTGAGGCCGCTTCCTCTTATTCTATTGTTGATAACTTGGGAGAAGAGACTGACCCCCACCTCTCTACACCCTCCTTTCAGGTAGTCATAAAGAGAAGTAAAGTCTGTCCTCAACCTCCTCTCCTCCAGGGAAGGAGGAGTAAGAAGTTTAATGCAATCTGAAGCATATGTTGGTAAGGTCTAGGTGCCTACTTTTTAAAGCTTTAAAAACATAGTGCCAAAAGTTTCAACAAACTTGAAACTTCAAAACAAGCTTTGCTAAAGCATCAGAGTTATATGCTTCTTGCGACAGTACGAGATTGAAGTTTACTTTCAACTGGACAGCCATGATATACAGAAAAATCATAGAGGAATAAATTCCTTGAAATGGTCTGGTAAAAATCTTCTCTGGGGAAGTTTGACAATAAATCTCCTCTCAATAACGATCCTATAAAGATGACCTTTGAAAAATTTTGCAGTTCACTGGCTTTATCGCTTGTGTAAGTTTCTAAACATGTCTCTAAAGAAAAGCAGCTCAAAGAAATTGTTGGTTGAATTTCAAAAAGAAAGTCCAGGGGAGTGTAAATATCCCAGCCAGGAAAAGGGAAGATCTAGCTAGGGAATCAGACCATTAAAAGTTTGGAATGACTGAAAAGTAACTGACAACCTAAGCCCATAATACTAAAAGAATTACCAAATACACGAGAAGAGAGCTGGCTGATTGCAGAAAACTACTGAGGATACTTGGCAGAGCTATGGCAGAACAGTCCACAGGCAGCATCTTCCCATGTTCATTCCCCTTTTATATCTCTTATGATATATGGATATACGTGATGCTGCTGAGTAAACGTACTAACAGTTGGGCCTCCTCCACCACTAAGAGGCTTAGTAAGTGATTTCAGACCTTGATTTTGATAGATTTTATTTAAAAAAAAACTAACAATCCAGAGACCTGCTTCTTCCTTTGGGAATTTCACTACAATGGAAGTTGGGACCTGCCATGGTTCACTGACAAGTGGGAAAGTGCTCTGGCTGACTGATGTACAACAGTCACCTGGAGAATTCTTTCTGGAACTGCTCTTCCACATCTGAAGGATTAGCCTGTATGACCTTCTCCATCTTCACAAAAAGTAAGAAGTCAGTCACATAGAACTGTGAAATGTAGAGGACAGCAGAGGGATGGGATGAAAATCATACTCCACGAATCATCACTCTTCCTATGCTAATGAAGTCCTCTTGGTTCTCAAAAGGAATCCCCTATGTATTTAATGGCTAATGTAATGACAGCGCAACAGTCTAGTCAATTCATATCCCACCAAGAAACGGTGGGCAGTACAGTCATCCTGTCTTGGAAACGACAAGCCTTTCACTGAGAGGACAGACAGCCAGTCCCAGTTTGCTCTGAGAGCTACGAGATCTAGATTTCAAAGGCCTGAGACTACCCAGGAAAGTTTTTCTGGTCAGCTAAAGAGTAGAGTGTGTTTTCATCACAATTACTTTTTCTGGAAGAAATTCAGAATAAAAAAAAATTGTGAACTCATAAAAAACAAACAACTCCCAAAAAATCAATCCAGCTCCTTCTGTCTGAGAGTCATCAAGCTGTCTTTCCAAAAGACTCACAGTTTCTTGTCTGTTGTTTGACACTTTGCAAAGCCTTACCCACATGCAAATCCTTGGCTAGGACTGGTTTTATGGGCTGGTTGGAGTAAAGTTTGATCTTGATAAAGAGCAAATGGAAACAGCTAACTTAAATATCTTAGTTCTCATTTTTTACTCTTTCACTTTCATTTGTTTTTGCTGCTATCAGACTTGAAATACAAGAATTTTACCTTTCACTACTGTCTAGCTTCCTCAAATAAGTAAACTACTACAGATATCCTCTGTTTAGAGAGTAGGTTAAAGTAACTCACACGCAGCCTTGATCTGTAAGTGACTACACAAATTGACCAAAGAAATGGCTACTCCACAGCAAATACAGGCCACACTCTGCTATAAGCATCTATGAGTCTATGATATTCCTCTCCCACATGGTTCCTGTAGAAGAAATAAGTCCCTCTTTACTGCTTTTGAATCAACATCAAACAGGTCACAAGCTTTGCACGTATTCAGCGTGCTGCATCACAAGGAGATTTACAACCATAACATTAAGGCAGTAAGCTGAAACTAATGACTCGGGAGTTTCTTGGTGTTCTGGTAGATAAACAGTCAAAAATATTTTGATTGAAAGATTTTTTTTCATGAAGCAAGCATCAGTCGGTACACTGAATATCTGATAGCACCTCTGGAACATCATGCAAACAAGATCAATCTACCATATGTGGCCTAAGCCGATAAAGATAAATCCATGAGGCACTGCTGAGGATGGAAACTACCACCAAAAAGTTAGAACAAGCTTTTGACTTCTAGTACTTTTTAGTCATGAGTTGTTACAGAAGCCTTCATTTTCTCCTTTCTCCTGCACCCATTAGCACATTAAAGCATTTCTTGATTTATGATATCACTG
Source organism: Rhinopomastus cyanomelas (assembly GCA_013400115.1). Classification (NCBI taxonomy): domain Eukaryota; kingdom Metazoa; phylum Chordata; class Aves; order Bucerotiformes; family Rhinopomastidae; genus Rhinopomastus; species Rhinopomastus cyanomelas. The sequence continues at coordinate 158,049 of VXBP01001309.1, read as the reverse complement.
CACACATTTCATATCTTTATCAATTTACCCTTTATGTAAATTTACTATTCATTTTCTCTTTCTTAGAGCCTCCTTTTTTCATGCAGCCTGCTGACTGGATAAATTGACATCAGATTTTGAGTAAGGCTTTAAAAGAATTATTCTTTTATTTACTTCTTTGGCAATAAACAAAAATGTGAAAATTCCTCTTAACTATTAAGTTCTATGAGTTACAAAATGAAAAAGGCAATCCATTCAGGGCAAAACTTCTTGTATTAATGGCTAATCTGAAGGGAGAACCACAAGTGAGCTAGCGTATATGCAGATGTCCATCAGCTTTCATAACAGAAAAAATACAAAAGATAAATACAAAAAAACTTAGAATAAACTCAAGTGCCTGGCTTTCCCTTTGAACTACTGAGATTAATGTAATGTGAATACGCAAGCAGATAGTTTGCTGGAAATGGACATGTATTTCTAACCCCCTGGTTTCCAGGTTTCATATGAATGTTTTGCTCTCCTTAAACCCGCCTGGATATGTTCATGTGCGACTTGGTCTAGGTGATCCTGCTTTGGCAGGGGGACTGGACCAGATGATCTTTCAAGATCCCTTCTGTGATTCTGTGATTACTAGATGAGAAATGTTTTTAACAAGGAAAAATGTGCCGGGTGAGAGCTTTCTCACCACCTCCTTTTTTTTTTAGAAAAAACGATGAAACTATTTTCTGTGAAATGAACTATGTTACAAATGAACCACCCTGGCAGAAAGAACTGAAGGGATAAAGAAAAAACTAGGTAAGCACTATTAAGAATAAAAAGTTTAATGTCAAAAAAAGGAAACCCAAATTATTTCTTTTGGAAGCAGCATATTCTAATCCATTTGAAGTACTTACTTCTGTTTTAACCTGATATAAGCAGTTGATAAATTGTTCCAGGCCTCGGCATTCTGAAATGATAAAAGCAGAAGCACCAAAACCATTTTTCACTTATATTATGCTTACTTGATAATAATATGTAAATGAAACTAATGTGAAATATCAGTTTTGCTATTCAAAACATATTTTCTACAAGTCATTCAAAATATTACAGTGAAATAAAAATTATTATATTAAAAGGGGGATTGGACTAGATGATCTTCCGAGGTTCCTTCCAATACCTAACGTTCTGTGATTCTGTGAAAAGAGAAATACATAAATATTACTTACTACAGTAACAACTGATCAATTAACTGCCTTCTGGTTGAAATCCATTGTTAGGTCTTTCAATTTAAACTGTAAACTGATTCTCCTCTGGATCTAGCTGGAAAGACCTTCCAGGTCAGGCTTGATGGGGCTCTGGGCAATCTGTTCTAGTTAGAAATGTCTCTGATTGCTGTAGGGTGGGCGCTGGACTAGAGGACCTTTGGAGGTCCCTTTCAACTCAATACATTCTGTGATTCTGTGACTGGAGAGGTCAGTGCGCCCAGCAGCTCACGACTTCTGACTAGTTGGAAGCTACTTCCCTGCACTGCTGTTAGTGGAAACTTAGTGGGTTCTTTCTATTCAGGAGAATTTGATTACAGACAGCACTAAGTATCACAATTTAATTCTCTGTTTGACTTCTTTTATCACTCCTCACAGTCTACTCATTCTCTTTCCTCTATTTTAGCAACATATGCAAGCATAACGGAATTTCTGCTTGAGCAGATTTTGACATTTACACATACATTCCTGGACAAAGTTAAGTATTTGGCCTGGATTTTTACGATGCCTGATGAAAATAATAGATCCTTCATGCACGAGTTTAATTTATTCAAAGGGCTAAGGTTTAAATGAGTTTTTCATTATTGCTTTGCTTGTTTATAATGAAAACATCCTTGTTGTGTTTAGATAAGCCATCTCAATGTCTTTTCAAAAGATACATACATCTGGTTCCAATGTCACACAGCGCTGAAATGCTTTGGCAGCACCTTCATAGCCTTCTAAAGTGATGTATGCACAGCCCAAAGAAAACCATACACCTAGCTGGAGAGAAAAAGGGTATGATTACATAAATACATACATATTCCTGCATAAAAACAGAAGTTCACCTGCATGCTCAAACACATTTTACCTGGTTTTCAGCTCTCATAATGGTACTGCTTGCAATAATGTCCCACATGCAGAATACAGCAAAGCCTTAGGTTCAGATTTCTAATAAACATGTATAAACAAAAGCATTTTTATTTATTCACTTATCCATATGAGAAGTGCCTGTTCATTCCAATAAGAGAGTGATAGCTGTTTGGAGGTTTGCATAACTTGCTTTAAGGGGTAAAAATCCACAGTTACTTTGCAGTATTACCATTAGGTCAAATGGTAAATCCTAGGAAGTTTATGTCAGAGAAATCGTATGTTATAAGACACATTTCTACCGACTGAACATGAACACTTCTCAAATTCTAGCTCTTTCTACTAGTCAATTTTCTCTAACTTACAATGGAATGCTTAGAGATAGAAATGTACTTCAGTAATACCCTGCATAGAGAACAGAACTTTACCAGTTCAATAATCTTTGATTGTAGGTCTTTAGCTATTACAGCCAGTCACCTCTCATCCAAATAGACTAGGAAAGAGATCTCTGCACGTGCCTCTCCGTCTCCACTCTTCAGGAAGTCACAGAGAGCAATGAGGTCACCCCTCGACCTCCTTTTTGCCAAACTAGACAAGTTCAAACCATTCCTCACAGAACACTCCTTCCAGCCCTTTCCCCAGCTTTGTAGCTTTCATCTGGATCTAACATCCCCTCATTGTGGGTTCCCAAACTCTGCACAGTACTCAAGATGAGGCCACACCAGTGCTCTTTTGACAGGCTGGTTGTGATGTTCAATGCACCCCAGGATGACCTGATTTGTCCTCTTGGCTGCCAGGCTTCACTGCTGACTCATATTGAGGCTGCAGTCTGATGACAGGATGGCATAGGACTGGTTTAAAATTGCCTCAGGGAAGGACTATTTAGAATATAAATTAAGAGGCATTTATTTACCAAGAATGTTGTTAAAAATTTGAGCAGACTTTCTAGAGAGGTGGCCAATGCCTCAAGCTTGGCAGTGTTTAAGAGGGATTTGAACAATGACCTTACTAACATGGTCAGTGCTAAATTGGTCAGGTAGTTGTACTGGACCAAATGTGTCAGGTTGGAAGGGACTTCAGAGATCATCTACTCCAACCTTCCTGCTACAGGCAGTGACACCACTCAATCAGACTTGGTTGCTCAATGCTTCATCCAGCCTGGCCTTGAACACCTCCAAGGCGATGGCAGGTACAGCCTCTCTGGGCAATTGATTCCAGAGTCTCTCCATTGAAGAACTTCTCCTCAAGAGCTAGATGATTGTTGTAGATCCTTTCCAACTGAAACAGTCTATTCTAAATAATACCAGATATAGGCATAAAACACAGCAAATGAAGCAGGCATTTTCACACCTCTTCAAACAGAAAATGTCTGATTTGCTGCAAGTTAAACAGAATTACCTTTTAGAAAAGTTTGGCAAGAAAAGTAATAAATTTCAAGTACATTGACAGCACATTTGCTGACAGCATTGCGCTCCTTAGATGTTCGTAGACAAAATCAAACGGAACATTTTATAACGCACTGTGAACCCACCCCAGGTAACAGCATCTACTGAAGTCAGCTCAGCCATGTCTCCAGTCTAAATGTAAAGGTAAGAAATAAATACGTTTTCTTGGAAAAACAGAGAGGAAAAAAGGTTGGGAAGAGGGAAAAATTGATTACATTTACATTTCATAACATGAGACAAAGACGGGGGTGGGGGGAGAGAACAAGAGTGACTGGCATAATCTGAAATCTGAGGACAGGCTTCTGCAGCCCATCTATGCCCAGAGGGAACTTCTACACATCCCCTCCCTGTGCAGCCTGTTCCAAGGCCTAACAACCCTTTCAATTAAGTTTTTCTGAATGTGTAACTTCCTTGTCATGGTTTGATGCCATTGCCTCTTTCCTTCTCTCTCTCTCTTAATGTGCAAATTTTTGAAGGGTGAGTTTGCACAACCTGAAATCTGAGGAGAGGCTTCCTTAGTCCAAATCCTGTCATTTCAAAAGACTCTAAATGATCTCGACAATTGTAACAGTTACAACAAAATAAAGACTATTAAGGAGGATGTATTTTAGACAAACAGGACAGCTTGAACAGAACAAGTCTAACAGGTTAAAACCTCCATTAAAACCAACACCCCCCCAAGGTCAATTGCTTTTGATTTACTGTAACAAAGAAATAGAAGGACAACAACTCTTTAGTAAGATATTTAGCACAGTTTAAGAATGGACTTAAGCTATTTCTTGAGGAAACAACTCTAAGAATTCCCTTTTTATTGGGGAGAGAATGAAATAGCTCAATGTCACCAGATGCTCTGACGACCAAACTTGGGTGACAACAACCCCTTCCAGCACTCAGGCTTGGGGAAGAATAGATAGAGAGCTGCCCAGTGGAAAAAGATTGGGACCTCCTCGACCCAGAGGAGTGGGTGAAGAGACAGAGATGGCATGCTGGATTAGCTAAACAGGGTCGGGCCTGGTTTGTACTTAGATGGGAGACACTCTGGGTCTTTTCCTACTCCAGCAGGATCTTTCGAGGTTCCTTCCAACCTGTAACATTCTCTGATTCTGTAATTATTGATTGACAGCAGCTGAACAGGAGGCAGCAGTGTGCCCAGGTGCCCAAGAAGACTGAGGGCACCCTGGCCTGCATCAGCAATAGTTTGGCCAGCAGGACCAGGCAAGTGATCATCCCCTTGTACTGGGCACTGGTGAGGCCTCATCTCAATCACTGGGTTCAATTTTGGGCATCTCACCACAAAAACAAAATTGAGGTGCTGGAGTGGGTCCAAAGAAAAGCAACAAGGCTTGTGAAAGGCTTAGAAAAGAAGTCTTGTGAAGAGAGGTTGAGAGAACTGGGGTGGTTTAGTCTGGAGAAAAGGGGACACTTTTTCACTCTCTACAGCTACTTGAAAGGAGGTTGTACTGAGGAGGGGCTCAGCTTCTTCTCTGTGGTGGCAAGTGATAGGATCAGAGGAGATGGCTGCAAGCTGTATCAGGGGAGGTTTAGGATGGACGTCCGGAAGAATTTCTTCACCTAAAGGGTTATGAAACCTTGGAACAGTCTACCAGGGTAGTGGTAGAGTCACCATCCCTAGAAATATTTAAATGATCTGTGGTGACCTGGCAGTGCTGGGGTCAAAGGCTGGACTTGGTCTTAAAGGTGTCTTCCAACCAAAGATATTCTATTATTCTGATACTGTAATTGCCCAGAGGAAAGTGAGTGACAGGCTGAAGAGCTGGGCTGAGGAAAATTTAATGAGCTATAACAAGAGTAAGTGCAGAGTCTTACATCTGGGCAAGAACAACCCTAGGTACCAGTATAGGCTGGGGACTGACCTGTTGGAGTGTAGTGTAGNGGATGAGTTCCTGTGTGACTTGGTTTAGGTGATCCTGCTGTTGCAGGTGGATTGGACTAGATGATCTTTTGAGGTTCCTTCCAATCCGCAGTGAATCTATGATTCTATATGGAAAAGGTCATCAAACTATCAACAACTTCTGACAAGGCTTTTGGAACTAGGTTAAAGGGGTATTTTTGGAAATTAAAAAAGTGCACAGGCTAGAAGTTCAAAAGTTGGTACTGACTGGAAAAAACACACTTTGACAATCGTGCCTCTAAAGGAGTGTGTCATCATCCCAAACAGAGCACACTAACTCAACCAAAGCTGTACGTGTATCATTCCAAACCTGCATAGGGTTGATCTGCACTGAACGTTCAAAACACTCTACACATTCCCTGAATTCCCGGTTGCGGAGATGGAGGAGGCCTTTCGAGCGCTGGGCACGGGCGCTGCGGTGCCTGGAGAGTTCCCAAGCCTTGTCATAATACTGGTGGTCTTTAAGAACATCACCAAGCAAACAATACAATCCTGGTGTTTCCTTTTTCTCTAACTCTCGCCTCAGTATTTCTTCTGCCTGTTAAAGAACAAAGACAAATTAATTCACAATGGGCCAGTTTATTTTCAGTTAATCACCTACCTGAACAAATACCACTTTAGCACCTTGCAATCATCAGCTGAAGGGTAAGAAGCAGGGGTAGTACAAAAACAGCATCTTTATCCAACAACAGATAAAGTCTAAAAAACATTTCAACATCAACAGAACATAGTGGGGTTTGGTTTAAGGCACCAAGGAAAATGTGTTCATTCAAAAAAGAAACACCTTGCTCCTTTTTTTATCTCTTGGGTATTCCAAACATCAAATCTACACCCACTTCTCAGCAGCGCAGTAGCAGCCCCATTAAGGCACGTGGAATCCAAATGGATTGTTATGTGTATTTTTTGTTTGTCTTAATAAATACTCTTGCAATGGCCACCATTTTTTTTTCTCTAATTGCAATTTTCTCTAAACAGTTCTTTCCAGTCTAGTATGTCTGAAGACACCTTCACTTTCACACCACTGGATTTGAAAACGCTACTTTTTATATAAGATGAAGTAGTTCTGAATTCATGTAGACATTTGAGGTAAAATATATGCAGAATATGTAGAGCATTTATGAAGAGAAGGTAGAGGCTGGGTCTCCCAGACATTATTCTGGCTGAAGCAACTTTCAAAGCTCATTCTCAGGACCACTAACAATAAAAGTATTCTCTAACAATAAAATTACTGTTTCTCTTTTAAACAAGAGATGGTCTGCTTTCTGAGGATTTGGAAAAGATAAATATACCAGACAAACGATCTGTTGTTGAGACCCAACTTCTACCTCAGTCCCTTGCTGCAAAAACTTAACTACTTAATGCAGCTCAGTGTAATTTTCTATCTATTTGAACCACCTGAACCAAAAAGAATCCATTGCATCCTGCCATGGAATGAAAATTTGACATGCTTAACACTAGTCATTCTTCTGTCATACCTAGCCGGTCTCAGAGGAAAGCTGAATTCTTCTCTGCATTTAAATTATTACTGCTTTTCTTGTTCTATAAGAAGAGTTTTGTTTGCCTTTCAGATGATCTCTAAAGAACCAAAGCCTCTAAATCCTCTTCTTTCAACCAGAAAAATTGATAGTCTTAAAATCTTGAGGAAAAATAGCTATTTCAAAACAAAGTAAATGTATATTAATTAACACTTCATTCTCTCATTTTTGTTACAAACACTAACAGTAAAGTCTGCAAATACTGGAAGGTCACAAATGTGAAAGAATAGATTGTTTAGGTTTCTAAAGGAATCTTAAACTATCAAAAAGGAAAGCCCATTAAGAAAATTAGTGTCTGAGTATTAGAAAAATAACTTGATGACAAGATTTTAAATGGCTGTCGAACAGATCTCTGAAGAAGGTCAAAGAAGCTACTGCTTGAAATTTAGAGTTAGCCTAGTCAAAACAGTAGGGAACCTCATCTGAAAAGGCATTTGCAGAGGGGCTGGTTAAAGGGCAGCTTACTTTTCCTTCCTTGCCTGCGTGACTTGCACTGCCAAGGTTAAAGGAACACAGATTGATAACAGACCTTTAAGACAGTTGGACTTGATGATCTTATATGTCTCTTTCAACCGTAATGATTCTATCATTCTAAGATGACTTTTCTAGAGCAAAGCAAGCTGGAAGCTTTATTATTGCAGTGATCACACGAGGCACCAACAGGTAAGGGCTTTCTTCCCCTTCAGATAAAGCAGACAGACTGAAACCAGACCGAAACATTGCTGTGGAGAGAGCAGCTATGAGGTGCACTGTGTGCTGCTGCCTTACCTCTGTCTCGGCAGGGCACTGCAACCTCTGATTACTATCCTGTGGCAGTGCCACAGAGTACCAGACAAGAAAGCAACCCATTCACTCATTGTGTTTCACATTACAGAGCATAAACCCATCGTGTTGTCGTCTAAGCTTACAAGAAATCTTTGCCAACATAAATATTTCAGCACACAGATAAAATAGAAAATTGAAAAAGCAGAAGTCTGATGTTTTCTTCATCTGATTAGCTATCTGGTCACTTCTCTGGCACGTTAGAAACCTTTGATTAATCCATCTGTACCGGTTAATAAAAGGAGTGTAACTACACACTAAAAATAATTGTATTCTGAAAATAATTGTTGTTTGTCTTCTACAAAATCAGATTAAATCCCCTTTTAAATTGGATTTCTCATTTTGCCCAGATTGCTGTGGAGAAACATATTCCTTTCGCCTAATCTTATAGTAAACTATTTTCAGAAATAGACATTTAATGTTTGATAAGAATCCTGCAAAACCCAAATCTTGACTCAACAAAAAATATTATGAAGATGCGTTTTCCACACAGCTCAAGCAATGTACCTAAACGAATTATAACCACTAGAGATTTACTCGTACCCATTAAACAGACAGAACGATTAATTGCCGTGCTTTATATCTAAAAATTACATATAAACTAAGTAAGCTCTGATAAGAAAACTACCAACTAAAAGTTAGATGAAAAAAAAGGACTCTATAATCCCTGCTGACTGAAACAGATGTAATTCCAGCAACACTGCTTTCTCACAGAATGGCCTGCACAAATACAGATGGAATCTAATGCTCAGCTCACAAGTCAGTTGGATTTAAATGTTAGAAAGATCTAGGCTGCTGTCTTGCTTTCCGGATGAAGTAGTTGATGTGGGAGTTAAACCGGCAATGCTTCACAAAAAAGCCTAATCAGTAAACAGGGCTGTTTTAAATAAAAGGTGATGCCTTTACCTAAGTTTACTGTTTTCATCCTCAGCAAGTTTGCAGATGACACCAAGTTGGGAGGGCCTGTCAATCTGCTAGAGGGTAGTAGGGCTGTACAGAGGGACCTTGACAGACTGCATTGATGGGCTGAGGATAACTGCATGGGTTTCAATAGTGACAAGTGTTGAGTCTGGCATTTTGGTCACAGCAATCCCATGCAACACTACAGGCTTGGGGAACTGTGGCTCAAAAGCAGTCTGGCAGAAAAGGACCTGGGGATTCTAACCGACAGGTGGCTGAATATGAGCCAGTAGTGTGCCCAGGTGGCCAAGAAGGCCAATGGCATCCTGGCCTGGATTAGAAACTGTGTTTCCAGCAGGAGTAAGGAGGTGACTGTTGCCCTGTACTCAGCACTGGTGAGGCCGCACCTTGAGTATTGGGTCCCGTTTTGGGCACCTCAATACAAGAGAAACATTGAGGAGCTGGAGCGAGTGCAGAGGAGGTAAACGATGCTTGGGAAGGGCCTGGAGAATAAATCTGATGAGGAGAGATTGAGGGAGTTGGGGCTGTTTTGTTAGAGGAAGAGGAGGCTAAGGGGAGACCTCACTGCTTGCTACGCTTTCCTGAAAGGACATTGTAGAGATGTTGGCGCTGGTCTCTTCTCATAGGTAATTAGTGACAGAACCAGAAGGAATAGTTTCAAGCTCCAACAGGTTAGGGTTAGTCTGGACATCCGGAAAAACTTTTTTCACTTTTTTTTTTTCCTTTGAGAGAGTGGTCAACCACTGGAATGGGCTGCCCAGGGTGATAGTTGAGTCATCACCCCTGGATGAGTTTAAAAGATGCTTAGCTATAAGGTTGGGTGATATGACTTAGGGTTGAACTTGTAGAGTAGTGTTGATGGTTGGATTTGATGATCCCAAGGGTCTTTTCCAACCTGAATGATTCTGTGATACAGAGATTTCTGGAAACAAAACTGAAGACTCACCCTGCATTTGGCTTTCTAACCCTGAACTTCTGCCTCCTGCCCTCTCCATATTTCATTGCATTCCTGAAAGACCATTTTAGCCTCACTCTCCACATATCTAGCAGTTCTGCTGTTTGACAGTTCATCCCACTGCTAGTTCAAAGCATTTCCTGAAATGCTCTCATCTGTTCTGCTTGCATGTTATTTACTAGGCTACCACAGAAGCAGCATGAAGAAGCAGAAAAGCTGAGTATGGGAAGAGGTATGAGGAAAGGAAAGCTCTTCAGTTTCCAGTTCATATGCCCTGTAATTTCATGCATTACCCTGGGCAATCTATTTACTCCTCTTTCTCAATTTGGTAGCTACATATAGGAGTGCTCACCTGCCTCTGTGCCTCTCATGAGTGGAAATCAATCATAATGTTTTTTAAAGAGCTCATACACTGATCAGTACAGTATTACTTGACTTTGCATGGGGGAAGCATTTCTGGAATTCAAAGGTGAGGTTCTGAGATCGTCCCACAATTGTGTTTCCTCAGGCATATGTTTTGTTTCTGTGCCAGGTCAAAGCAAGAAAAAGAACCCTGTAGAAGATGGATTGCTGGCTATGTTGGTCAAACACCAAACTGTGCACTGTGCTGTTACTGTGAGGGAATAATGGAATAGGGATAGGGCTGAAAACAGTGTGGTAGGATGACATACCAGGCTGATAGCAAAAGACAGACCTCATTATTTTATCAGGGGTCAGCAGCTACCATGCTGTAGTGCTTCTGCAAGGAAGAAAGAACTTGCTTCATTTGGAAGAACTGGAAATTCCCCTTCTGGTTCATCCCTTTTCTTTAGTAGGGAACACCACTTCTAGTTTATTATCCATTACCAGTAAGGTTGAAGACATCTGGAAAAAATGAGGTTAAGGGGAGACCTTACTGGTCTTTATAGCTACCTGAAAGGAGAATGTAGATAAGTGGGGGTTGGTCTCTTCTCTCAAGTCACTAGTGATAGGATAAGAGGAAATGGCCTCAAGCTGTGTCAGGGGAGGGTGAGATTGGGCATCAGGATAAATTTATTCCCTGACAGAGTGGTCAGGGATTGCAGCAGGTTGCCCAGGGAGAGAGTGGAGTTTAAGGGGTTCAAAAAACGTGCAGATGTGGCCCTGGGGAAGAAGGTTTAGTGGATAGGGTGGAGCTGGGTTGATGGTTTGACTGGATGATCATGGAGGTCTCTTCCAATCCTAATGACTCTGTGGTATTTTACGTTTTAACCAAATAAAGTACCATCAAGATTCATGGGTCCCCCTCACAATTAAAACTAGGAGAAGGGACACAGTTCCACATCAGTTGTCGTTGCACGCGTGCAGGTGAGCGTCTCATTGTACAGGAAGTCTGTCAAAGGGACACAAGTAAAAGACTGGAACAAGAAAGCTGCCACAGCTATCACCATGCTGTGCATTGACACTTTGTTTTGTTCTGTGCCCTGTTCTGCTCACTGCTTGGCACTAGCTACCTTTGTCCCCAGCACTACTGTTTCTCAGTACATGCAAACACAGCATTTTCTATTTTTCAATGCACAGCACAAATCCTCATTCTGAAAGCATTTCCAAGCAGTTTCCTGTGTCAGATATCCTGTCCGATTCTCCAGTACCATTTTCATAACTCCCTAAGGGCAGTCTGTGAATGTAAGTAGGACAGAATGCATTTCCAGGAAATGGAAAATACTGACCTCTATTCTTCCACTGTTCTGAAAGGACTGGGATATTAGCATACTACCCCTAAGGCGTGCATAATGTGACACAGCATCTGTCAGCAAGACATATCTGTCAGTTTATAATGACCAAAACCGAGGAACTGCTGCACAACAGATAGGAAAAAAAGTTATATATGGGTAATTCTGCATTTTTTCTGCTAACTGAAGTTACACCTCTCTATTACAGAACACAGAATCATTCCAGCTGGAAAAGACTCTTGGGATCATCAAGTCAAATTATCAGTCTTACTCTACAAGTTCACCCCTAAACTGTAATGCTACGTCTAAGCATCTTTTAAATTCATCAAGGGATAGGGACTCAACCACCACTCTAAGCAGCCCATTCCAGTGCCTGACCATTCCCTTTGTGAAAAAGTTTTTCCTGATGTCTAATCTAAACCTACCTTCTTGAAGCTTGAAACCATTCCCTCTGGTTCTATCACTAATTACTTATGAGAAGAGACCAGAAAGCCTTATTCAGGAAGCCTCAATTAGTTTAAGCATAGCCTTGGTGCTACTGGCCTCATAAAGGCACACGTGCAGTCTGTATTTAATGCTATTGTATAGCTAACCACAGAAAAAAGGAAAGGGAAGTAAAAACACATTTTTGTCTGAAAGTCAGTATTTCTGAAAGCTGTATAAATTCTGAAAACAATGTTTGGTAGTGTAAGTTGCTGTTACAGGGATCCTGTGGGAGAAAGACAGCTCAGATACAGAACACAGCTAAAGTTATACACAGGCAGGCATTGCTTCAGGTATCATTTTCTAAAATCTTCTCATTGTTGCTCTAATGATAACAGCAGAATTACTGACAATAGGAAGACTGCTACTGCGTGCTACCAGCATTTCAAAACAATTCTGTCACAGGTACATAGGGTTAGGTGACAACTCTAAAGTGTCTGGAACTGATGACACGTAACTGCAGCAGTGTTAAAGAAACACCAAAGTCTGAGAAAACACCAACATAGACTTATCAAAATAAAGCCTTTAAATCTTATGCCACTTCTTGTCTCAAATGTTTGATTCTGTAAGTCGAGTACGTTAACGTAAGGTAACTCAATATATCAAGTACTCATGTTATTCTGTCTGAAGTGTTTTAGCAGTATGAAATCAAGTGGGCAAGAAAATAGCTTCTCCAAAGCGTCGTAATCCCATCATGAATCATTGCTACAGCCTTCCTGAAGCATCCACTTTCATTACACCTTGCTGTGCATCCATAGTTGTTAACAATTGTCCTTGAATATTTTCAAGCAGCACTACCACAATACTCTTGTTTCTAAAGTTCTTATTTACCAATTTCTAGTTCATGTGGTCATTACCCCCAATATTTTCTTTTAGCATGCACAGGTCATTACAGACTTACACATGATGTAAGTCTAACCATACTTTCCTCAATAGTGTCATCACTGAACAGACAGCTAAAGCCGAGCAGTCCTTCACACTCCAGATCCTAGTTCAAGACTCAGGTGTAAAAACCATTATCCTTACCTTTCCATGTTGGCCTGCTCTTTCATAGCAGATCACTGCATCTTCCCACATTTCCAACTCCTCAAATATCTGTAAGGCAGAGCTGGTGCATCCCAGCTCAAAGAGAAAGTTCGCCAGTTGGCGCTGGAAAGATAAAAAATTTGAGGTAAAATAGGTAAGTAAATACTATTTACATGTTAGAAAGAGATTAGAGGCATTTCTGACATCAACAAGAAGCAGATAGATAATATGGGATTAGTATCTTAACACTTCAAGCTGGAGGCTCAAGAAAACAACTAAAAAACTTCAAGCTGGAGGCTCAAAAAACAACTCAAAAAAACCCAGAACGGTAATTGTTTTGATTTGACTTTTGTCAGTAGCTTAATTACTCAAAGTAGTTTACAGTATAATGCAAAAATGTAAACAGACATGGCAAGGATGAGCTGAAACAGTTGAACTCGCACCCTTCGAATGAGGTGGAGGCATATGGCTGCAGAGCGGCTGCAGCAGGGGATTGGGAAGGCTTTGCCATAGTAATCTGTACCTGAGAAAAAACCTAGATAATCTGATAAAAGCACTGTTAATAAAGCAAGTTTATTAGATACTTGTGAGACTGTTCCAAAGAGCCACTGCCAAAGTGTGCTAGTTTGAAGCCAGATCAATGTTAGATTTGAGTTCAGGTTCAAGTCCCCAATTGAGTTTCCCTCACAGATAAGTGAGTCTTTTTGGTTCAGTTCAGCTTTTTGATTCAGTTATTATTTCAGTCTACTTAATGAAAACAAATGAGTAATATTTTCAATATGAAACCAGTCAAAGTATGTTTTCATTACTTTGAAAAGTTGTCTTTGGTCTTTCGTTTACTTTTTATGAAGAGACTAAAATTGCATGTATGTTACAAATCCAAGGAGTTACCTGGGATTTACATATAGTGTGCTTATAAGAGATTTATTAACCCTATATATTATATATAATATGTATTTTAAATATAATGCATTATGTATAAATCATATAATTATGTAATGCATTATATAACATATATATAAAAATATATTTATAGACATAGTAAATACAAATATATAGATATATAGTTTATATATAGATATTGATCTACACTTGCCAGTGTCTGGAACTAAATCTGATTTATTCAGAATTACACTTGGTTAAATGTTTATAGGCAATGCCTCTTTGTTTGTATGACTATGAGATCATGGCCGTCTCCCATTAAAATTCCTATTTTAGTATTTCTTCCTTTGGTTTGGAAAATTGGCTTGAATTGGAAAGTGCCCCTCTGACCACCAAAAATGAAACCACAGTACTACAAGTGCCTGTTGAAAGGTTACGTTGAATGAATTGAGATTGCTAGGAGAAGATACAATGGGTTAAAGCAAGATGTAAAGTAAAGAAAGGAAAAAGGAATTAAATGCTGTTCAAGTGAACAGCATGAGCACTGCTGGAGGTATGTGATGCAAACAGTTCAGTCTGTTAAACGCAGTATCATTAGATAAGGCTCTAACATGTAGCTTTCTGCTTTAGAAAGACTTTATTGTCAAGATAAACAGAGTTGTTTTGGAAAAAAAAGAAACCCTGCGAGCACTAGTCAAAAGGTGTACGTCTCAAAAATAAACACTTTCTCAGCTCGAGCAGCTCTTCAGTAATTCTGACTTCTGATTTGGCTGCTTTGACCACGATCCACTTCCCGAAAACAACCCAAAGTGATGATCGCTTAAAGATGAGAAAGATGCATGTAACAGTAGCATAAGTAGAAAGAACAGTAACAAATAGTAAGACAGTGGCAAGATTAACTTCACAGGAGATCTGTTGGATGCTTTAAGCTTTGGTCTGTTTTTCATTGGAGGAAAAAGGAAAGTCAAGAACTGCCTTTCAAGCAATTATTTTTGTGAAAGAGGGAACAAGACATCTGAAAGGAAAACACTGCAAAACTTGATTTCTTTACAGGAAAACCTGGGGTGTTAGGTTACACCTTTATTTCTACAGTGTTACAACTCAAGATCGTATCACACCCTTGACCTTGAAGCCATGCGGTACCAAAAACAATAAGAACCCCAAACTTTTAAGTAAAGCTTGAAAAAGGGACGAACTCATACCTGTATGGCCCAACGTGGAGGCACCTGAGAACAGTAGAAAACTTTCATACGTTCAGATACTGGTGTATTTGCATCTTCAAATTGGTCTGCAAGTGCCTTTAAAAGTAAATTTTATTCTGAATTAGTATTTACTTAATCAACCTAAGAAAAATAATTCCCAAGCATTAAGGATTTTAGGCATCTTGACCTATGGGTGAAATGATATTAACAATAACACGGAATGCCCGTAAGCTTACACCATCATGCGCTATGAGTCTTCTGTCAGCCCATGTAAGAAAAAGTAGAGTCATGTAAAACACCTTCATTACAGCCCACAGCAGCAGACTGAAAATGCGTTGAATATTATCAATAATATAGACAGTGGAATTGAGTGCACCATCAGCAAATTTGCACATGACACCAAGCTGAGTGGTGCTGTCGATAAGCCAGTGGGACAGGAGGTCATCTAGAAAGACCTGGACAGTCTGGAGAGGTGAGGCCCAGGTGAACCTTACAAGGTTCAACAAGACAAAGTGCAGGGTCCTGCCCCTGGTCAGAACAATCCTCACTATCAATACAGGCTGGGGGAGGAGGGGACTGAAAGCAGCCCTGAGGAAAAGGACTTGGGGGTGCTGGCAGACAAGAAGCTGGACAGAAGCAATGTGCACTTGAAACCCAGAAGGCCAGCTACACCTTGGGTGGCATCAAAAACAGCGTGACCAGCAGATCGAGAGAGGGGATTCTGCCCCTCTACTCTCCCTGGTCAGATCTCACCTGGAGTCCTGCATCTAGGATGTGGAGCTGCTGGAGCAGGTCCAGAGGAGGCCATGAAAATCATTGGGGAGCTGGCTGAAGCACCTCTGCTGTGAGGGCAGGCTGAGGAAGTTGGGGTTATTCAGCTTAGAGAAGAGAAGCCTCCAGGGGGTCCTGATAGCAGCCTTTCAATCCCTGAATGGGGCTACAAGAAGGCTGCAGAGGGACTGTTTAAGAAGGCCTGTAGTGACAGGACAAGGGGTAATAGTTTTGCACATTAGAGAATGGCAGATTGAAATGGGCTGCTAGGAAGAAGTTCTTTAGCAGGAGGGTGGTTGAACACTGGAACAGGTTGCCCAGGAAGGTGGTTGAGGCCCCATCCCTAGAGATATTCATGGGGAGGCTGGACAAGGCTCTGGGCAACCTGGTCTAGTTGAGAGTGTCCCTGCTCACTGGAGTTGGACTAGATGACCTTTGGGGATTCCTTCCAACCCAGGCCATTCTACGACTCCATGATTCAAGTCAAGTTGCCTGTGCATTTCGATTCTGTAGATAATTATTCCCTGTTTAAGACAGTGTTGATGTGCTTCAGGCACCAAGTTTCTTATAAAAAATAGAAAGACAAATGTACCATAGTGGGCCATGCTTTTGGAAACATGGTTCTATCACAGAATAAATTCTTGAGACTTGGAATACAATTCAGTACCATCTTTCTTTCCCCCCCTTTTGATGGAGCTGTACATTGTTGAAATGTCATCTTCTGAAACCCCTTTAAAGAGATTGGTAATTTTGCACAGCAAATTGTAAGGTTCCCAAAGAAAAGGTACATCGTATAGGATAATTTATTTCTCTTTCTAATGCTAAATGTTGTCTACCCAAACTACATCAACAGTGCAAATTACAGATGCTTAATATTAAAATAATCAGTTACCCATTCTCTGTATTCCCTTGCACCCAAAATTACACTGAAAAATTGTCAAATTCCTTGGGTAATCATTTTGCAAGACCAGACAAAGCAGTAAAATACAGTTGAAAAATTTTAAAGCAAAAAAAAAAACACCCCAAAGCCAGAAAAACAGAAATACATCCTGCAAAATCATTTTTTGAGAATGAGAGATGGGAGGCAAAAAATGTTTTAAGTCAATCAAAATGGGTTTTTTTAAGCTTTTCTAAAAAAAAAAAAATCAAAACATTTCAATTGTTCCAAAATTAAAACAGGAATTCAAACACTTTTTCAAAACCAACACATTTTATGGGAAAATTTGAAGCCATAACTTTTCTATGCTTCCTACATAGACAAGTCTAATGTAAATGGCATGCTGTAGGAGACTATGACAGCTACCAAGCAGAATTCTCTCCCTTCCCAAAACAAGCCCTGTATTCTACTTGGAGTTCCACCAACAACTGAAAATGTAGGTAGATCATGTGAGTATTACAAATTCCCTAAAAAAAAGTCAGTGCTAATGAATTTAAAAGTTATTACAATGATGCACTTTCCTACATGCTGAAAAAATAAAGCCTCATAGTTCTGCCTACCAGTGAATTACAGAAAACAAGTTACTCATAAATGACTGAATTCTATGGTTCTGAATGATGCCTGAAGAAATCAAATACGGGTAATGTAGTGTTGAGAAAATGTCAAAATCCTAAGCTTAATGTACAGCTAATATCTAATCACAGAACAATAAACTAATACAATGAGCAAGATATCACTGCTCAAAGAGCTTTCTTCTTCATTAATAACAAAATTATTTGGTAAAAAAAATACATCTATATAAATACAGATTATTTGCAACAGCCAAAAGACACAT
This sequence comes from Rhinopomastus cyanomelas, assembly GCA_013400115.1. Lineage (NCBI taxonomy): Eukaryota > Metazoa > Chordata > Aves > Bucerotiformes > Rhinopomastidae > Rhinopomastus > Rhinopomastus cyanomelas. Next base: position 140,563 of record VXBP01001309.1, on the reverse strand, counting down.
GGGTTGGTGTCTTAGTTTAATTTAAGCCTGTTAAATAGAACTACAGAAAAAACACAGTAGAGAGCTGCATTAACCCACTCTAGAAACAGCAAAACCAGATAGTTTTGACAGAATTTGACATAATGAGCAAAGCCTACACTATTACCAAGTGAAAATGGGAAAAGACAGTTCTGGAAACTACAGTTCGTTCTCCCCATCCCATGGTACAAGATTAAGAAGTACAACAGGTAGCTTGTGTGTGGGTAAGTATACCGCGTTAATATGAAATTAGCACCTTTGAGCTTTTATCATCTTAATATCCAACCTCAACCTAACCAGCTTAATCATCAAACTGCCCCGGCAATTACCCACAACTTGAGCACATGAAGTTTAGAAAGGATTTTTTCTACCTTGGATGCAACTTTCATTCATTCATTCCCATTGCACACCCTTGTTCTGGTTCTCTGTTCAAACGCATGTGTAACATCACTGTGGTCCTGATGATAACCTATGAGCTTTGACTTTAAGCCTGCTTGAAATTCAGTCTCTTTGCACTCTCCACATCTTTCACTGCCCTTTCCTTTTATGGCTGACAGAGCCTATTCTTTTTAGCCAGATGCTATCAACGTACTGTATCTCTGGAAATAGTATTGCCCCTTACAGTTTCTTGTCAGAGAGGTAATTTTCTCTAGGACATAATACTTATAGCAAGTACAGCTTTTAAATCTGTTATTCATCCAACTGGACTGAAGTCCTTCCCTCAAAGTTTTGTCCTTTTTATTAAAATATAATTTGCAGGTAGCTTTTTGCATCTGAGGTAAATGAATGGCACTTTTCCATCTTTCTTTCTCTTCTTAAGCTCCTTATTCCAGTTTAATTACTTTCTTCAAAAAAATGTCCCTTACTGAATCAGAGATTCACAGAATATTAGGGGTTGGAAGGGACCTCAAAAGATCATCTAATCCAATGTCGCTGCCAGAGCAGTCACGTGAAGGATTTCTTGATCCAAACTTATTCAGGCAAAAGAACAGCCCCAAAAGACACAGAGAAGCCCCAGACCCCTAACTTTTGACAACAGCAGCACTGCATTTTGTTTGTGCAGCAACTATTTCATTCCATCTGGATCTCTTCCCTGAAGATAGACTTGTCTGCATCCAAAACTAACATTGCCGGCCCCATTAGAACATTTCCCTCAAAATAGCCTTGAACTATAGACAGCATTTTATCAAGGCTATTTCATCTCACTTCTTCCCAGGTTTGGTTTTCACATCAGCAATAAACAACTGCACTACAAGAGCATTTCCAGTCTTCATGTTTCAGTATACAATGGCTCACAAGCACCTTGCCTTCCCTCGCACCTTTTGATTTATCTTGGTACACTTTGTGCTCCTCCTCATTTACAGTTTTGTAGGCAGAAAGATGAGACAAGTGTTTTCTAGTCTTCTCCCACTTTTCAGCCTAGAGATTTTACCAGTTCATCAGAATCACCTCCTAGTTAAACCTCTGGGACTCCAGGATCCAGAGATTCATCAGGAAATTAAGTCAAACTTTCTTGCAGCTTATGACCTAATTCTAAATGCATTAAAATTAGCCTCGTTCCACAACCCCTACTCTAAGTCAGTAACACATAAATACAGAAGAATTACTAATAAAAGCTGCATTGCCTCTTGAAGAAAACACAAAACATAGTCAGTGACTAAAATTCCAGAGGTCTAAATACATTAGAAAGCAGGTGACAAATACAGAGAATGAAATATACAGAATAATTAAGTTTCTCAAACTTTCTGTCCTGTGAATTCCATCAGATATTCCAAGCTTTTCAAATGTACTCTAGGAATTTTAATACCTTGTGGATATGTAATTACATCTTGAGTTCCACTCTTCTGGCAAACTCACCAAAAGAAAAACCAACTTACAATCCAAACAAGAAAGTTGTTTCAATAGCAGTTTGTCAGCCCAAGAGCTCCTCTAACCAAGACCAGCAGGATAAACTCAGACATACTCACTTTCTAAAATCCAATGGGCAAAATACTTGCTCCTCCAGTGAAACACCACCACAAGCTACGAAGCCATAAAACCAGTTCTCATAGGAAAATGCAGTAAAGTTTTGCTTAATGGGAGAGAATAATTTCTGTTTGCTAAATATGGATATAATACTCTGGGCTCCCCAGCTCAACAGGGACAGAGATCTGATTGAGAGAGTCCAACACAGAGCAACAAGGACGATTAGGGAACTGGATCATCTACCTTGAGCTTTTCGGCTTGAAGAGAAGGCTGTGAGGAGACTTAATGACTATCTATAAATCACAGAATCACAGAACATTAGGGATTGAAAGGGACCTCAAAAGATCACCTAGTCAAATCCCCCCACCACAGCAGGATCACCTAGACCAAGCTGCACAGGAACACATCCAGGTGGGTTTCAAACGCCTCCACAGAAGGAGACTCTACAACCCCCATGGGCAGCCCATTCCAGTGCTCCATCACCCTTACTGTGAAGAAGTTCCTTTTCTTATTTATGTGGAGCCTACACCCATCGCACATTGTCCTATCACTAGATGACACTGAGAAAAGCCTGGCTCCATCCTCCTGACACCCACCCTTCACATATTTATAGACATTAATGCGGTCAACCGCTCAGTCTCCTCTTTTCCAAGCTAAAGAGGGCTGAGTGTCAAGAAGAAAGAGACAATCTCTTTTCACTTGTGCCTTGTGATAGGACAAGAGGCAATGGGTGTCAGTTGAAGCACAGGAAGTTGCACCTCAACACAAGGAAGAACTTCTTTACTGTAGGGGTTATAGAGCACTGAGACGGGCTGCTCTGGAGACTTGTCAAGGTCCAATTTCATTGTCACTGTCAGTGCCTGACATCTACCTGAGAATAATGCATATTTTGTATGGAAACTTCTTTACAATGTGTCAGGGAGAAAAAACCTTGCGAGGAACAGCTGAGAGAGCCAGGGCTGGTTAGTCTGAAAAACAGACAACTGAGGAGAAACCTTATTGCTGTCTACAACTACCTAAAAGGAGGTTGTAGAGAGGTGCAGGTTGGTCTCTGTTCACAAGGAGCAAGTGATAGGTTAAGAAGAAATGGCCTCAGTTTGTGCCAGGGGAAGTTCAGACTGGACAGCAGGAAAACTTATTCATGGAAGGGGTCATCAGGCTTTGGAACAGGGAGGGGGTTGAATTGCTATCCCTGGACATGTTCAAAAGTTGTATAGATCTGGAGCTTAGGGACAGAGTTTAGCCTTGGGACAATCTGGTTAATGATTGGACTTGATCATCTTGAAGGTCTTTTTAAACCTAAATGATTCTATTATTCTAAGTTTGAGGCATTAAAGGTTCTTTCCTTTAAAAGCATAATCAAATAAGCATTATTTTAAACAATTTTTTTAGTAAAGTAGAAACTTGCTTGCAATCTTTATTAATAATAAAGATCTGACTAATCCTGGGCCAGAAACTATTCTGGTGTACTCGTACCTCCTTGCCCCCATCAGGCACTACAATAAAGTGTTATATAGAATAAACTATGTCAAACAGTTGTGCTTTTAAAATCTATAGCAGGTGTGTTCTTCAAGAGATGTAGTTCTTCCTCAAAAACCAGATGAGGATAGCCAAGATGAACCTTTTGGTTCAGTGACTTTTATTTCATTGCTAGTTCAAACGCAATCCATTTTGTGTTCCAACTGGAACATGCTGCTCAGAAAGAATAATCTATCAGAAACATCCTGTACTTTTGCTACTCCTGGCAGCATTGAGTTTACCAACCATAAACCACACATTAGCATTTTGCTTACAGTAAATTATACAATTATATATAGAAGCAATTAAAGAAAGACAAATTGTCTGTAAATGGCAGGAAAAGCCTCATTCAGGCTTTACCACAAAACGCATTATAAGCAAATATACTATAAAGACATACTTAATACAAACATTTGTATATGGCAAAAACCAGAACTTAGGTCATTTCTGAAGAAGGGAAACAATAAAAGATTTTTAAAAACAGCATTTCACAGGAAAAGGTCTGAGGCCCATCACACGCATGTAAACATTTTCAGCTTCCTCCCATCTAAGGTAGGTAGAGACTGGAGGGTATTTTATCACACAACTAGAAATCTCAAGGGAAAAAAATCACAAATCAAAGGAAAATGCAAAGTATTCAGGTAAGCCAGTGCAGGTTTTTATCAACAATCACATTGAGCTTAACTCTTTTACCTTATTAAGATGTCCTTAGATGCCTGTAGGAAGGAGAAAGTAAGGGAAAGCACAGATACTTAGATGCTTTAATAACTAACAGCTCTGTTTTGTAATATTTGAAATAGTCAGCTTTTGGGTTGGCTTGTTTTTACATCAGCAAAACTTTCTTTTGCTGAAATTCTGATTTTCAACTACTTACCAATATGTTTATTTATTTGATGAAGGAGACAGGAGTATGAAAAGGAAAGTGCAGTTGTGGACCCCTCACTTCAAGAAAGAGGTTGAGGGGCTGGAGCAGGTCCAGAGGAGCAACAACGCTGGGGAAGGGATTGAAGGGAAAGTCTGATGAGGAGAGGCTGAGGGAGCTGGGGGTGCTTAGCCTGGAGAAGAGGCAACTCAGAGGGGACCTTCTCCCTCTCTACAACTACCCGAAGGTAGGTTGTAGTCAGGTGGAGGCTGGGCTCTTCTCACAGGCAACTAGCTCCAGGAAGAGAGGGCAGGGCCTGAAGCTGCCAGGAGAGGGTTAGGTTGGCTGTTAGGAAGCCCTTCCTCATGAGAAGGTTGATCAGACACTAGAATGGACTGTCCAGGGCAGCGGTGAAGTCCCCATCCCTGAAGGCATTTAAGAAAAGACTGGACGTGGCAGTAAGTGCCATGGTCTAGGTGACTGTGGTGATGTTAAGTCCTAGGCTGGGCTTGATGATCTTAGAGATCTTTTTCAGTCTTAATAGTTCTGTAAAGACTAGCAAGTTCAGCCTCTTTAGTCCCAAATTTGACCACAACGTCTCAGGTAACTTTGTGGGGCACTCACTGTTTTCCCTCCTTACCAAAAAAAAAAAAAAAAAGATAGCTTGTCTATACAGTGAAATCTTGACTTACACCCAGTAGTTGCTGTTGAAAAATTACTTGGCTGTTGAAAAATTACTTGGCATGAGTAACTCATTCTTCCAGTAGCCGAGCATGACCCAGCAACCACAGAATGTATGATGGTAGGTACATTCGAAATATGACACTCAGACCAAGTGTTTAAACCTTAGCTATCCCAAAGAAAGGGAATCATGTACGAAAAAGTCTGTTTTCAATATATGCATTTTCTTGAAATGCATTCAATCCAGTTCTTCACATATTTCTGGAAAACCAAACAAATCCTGTCACTCTCTGTTAATGACTGATCTATTTACCAAAGAGGAAAATAAGCATCTTCAGAAATAACTGGCTTGGAATCAGCTTCATTTCCAGTAAAAATCAAAACTCTGTCAATGCATTAAGTGTTCCTTGCCTGACTGTAATACATATATGCTTCTAATAAAAGCACATCTGTCATGGGTTCTTGCCTGGATTCCTGTGCATCCCACCTTGTGTTGTCATAATGTAGTGGGTCCACCTTGGGCCCTATCCTTCCCACCTGGGAATTATTAATGTCGTGGGTCAGAGACCCCGACTACATTTTAACCAAGAACTTTTCGCTGAAGTGTGAGACACAAAGGGAGGCTTTTTAACAAAACCAGTTACGAAATCTGCAGGCAATGAAACAACTGATTCAATCTGGGGAAGAAAGGCAACTAAGCATTTTAATTCATTCCTTTCTGACACATCAGAAAAAACCCCAAACACTTGGAGAAGAAGATGGAAGTGGCTGGCAGGGTGGCAGGGGGTGGGTAAGAGCAGGAAGTGAGGAAGCAGAAACTTTTAGAACCCAAACTCTTCAACTTTTACGCAGAAAACAAACTAAACTTACAGATTCTACTCAGGTTTTGAAGCATAACAACATGAGGCTCCCCTGAATGAGCCAGTTCTTTATCAAAAAAGGAGTAATCCATAAAAACAAATTCATAGAATCGTAGAAGAATTAGGGATTGGAAGGGATCTGGAAAAATCATCTGGTCCAATCCCCCTGATACAGCAGGATCACCTGGACCAAGTCACACAGGAACGCATCCAGGCGGGCCTTGAACATCTCCAGTGAAGGAGACTCCAGAACCACCCTGAGCAGCCTGTTCCACTGCTCTGTCACCCTCACTGTGAAGAAGTTTCTTCTCATATTTATGTGGAACCTCTTATGTTCCAGCTTACAACCACTGCCCTCGTCCTATCACTAGATGACGTTGACAAGGGCCTGGCTCCATCCTCCTGACACCCACCCCTCACATATTTGTAGACATTAATGAGGTCACCCCTCAGTCTCCTCTTCTCCAAGCTAAAGAGACCTAACTCCCTCAGTCTCTCCTCATAAGGGAGGTGCTCCACTTCCTTCATCATCCTCGTTGCCCCACACTGGACTCTCTCAAGCAGCTCCACACCCCTCTTGAACTGAGGGGCCCAGAACTGGACACAATACTCCAGATGTGGTCTCACCAGTACAGAGTAGAGGCGGAGAAGAACCTCTCTTGATCTGGATTTTAGGCATGCAGACTTTGATCGCTTCAGGGATCTGCTGGCCAAAGTATCATGGGATGAAAACCTTGTGGAAAGAGGGGCCCAGGACAGCTGATTAGTATTCAAGCTGGTTAGTATTCAAGACCTCCTCTGTGTCCAGGAGCAATGTATACCAACAAAGAGGAAAGCAGGGAAGAATGCTAGGAGGCCTGCCTGGCTGAACAAGGAGCTCCTGGACACGCTGTCACACAAAAAGAAACTCTACAAGGAGTGGAACGGAGGACAGCTAGAATGCGACGTATATAAGGAAGCTGCCCAAACAGCTAGAGATCTGGTTAGGAAAGCCAAGCCTCAGTTTGAATTGGACCCAGCCAGGGAGGTCAAAGGGAACACCAAGACTTTGTATAGGTATATGAATGGCAACAAGAAATCTAGGGAAGGTGTGGGTCCCCTCAGAAAGGAAACAGGTGATGTGGTCACCTGTGACATGGAAAAGGCTGAGGTTCTCAATGACTTCTTTACCACAGTCTTCACTGCAAAAGCCAGCCACACCCCTGGAGTCATAGAATAAATACTGCAGCCAGTTCACGATCCATGTCACTACCCGATAATCTGGACCACACTGCCTATCAGGTTGGTTAGGCACGACTTTCCCTTTGTAAAGTCATGCTGACTGTCCCTAATGACCCTCCTGTCCTCGATATGCCTGAAGACAGCCTCTAAAACAAATTGCTCTATCACCTTTCTTAGCAATGACCTCCGCCATCTCTGTTAGTACACGTGGGTGCATCCAATCTGGGCCCGTGGATTTGTGTACATCCAGTTTGATCAACTTATCCCTAAGCCAGTCCTCATCAACCCAGGCAGCCTCTTCTCTTGCCTCCACTTCCTCTGGAGTCTCAGCAGTCTGGGGCTTGATATCAAGACAGCTCCCAGAAGTACAGACAGAGGCAAAGGAGGTGTTCAGTATCTGCTTTCTCTGTATCCTGTGTCTCCAGAGCACCCACCTCATTCAGGAGGGGGCCTCTGGTTTTAGTTTTACCTGCAATGTATTTGAAGAAGCCCTTTTTGTTGCCCTTGACCTCTATTGCAAGGTTTAATTCCAAGGAGGCCTTGGCTTTTCCAGATGCATCCCTACATTCTCTCACCAGAACCTTATAATCACAAGTGGCCATCCCCTCCTTCCTTGACCTATAGGCTCTCTTCGTCTTGCTCAGTTTGCCCAGCAGCTCCCTGTTTAACCACACAGGTCTTCTGGCTCCCTTCCATGACTTCTTTCCAGCTGCTGTCTCAAAAAGAGAGCAACTCCTCCACCCAGCCTTGCTGACCTGTCTCTCCTAAAAAGGACATAGCCGTCCATGAACACATTCCAGTCATGCGAGCTGTCCCACCAGGTCTCCGTAATTGCCACCAAATCAGAAAAGCCTGAAAGGACACAGATTTCTATCTCCTCCTGCTTAGTCCCCATGCTGCATGCATTGGTGTACAGGCATTTCAGGGAGAAAGCTGAGCTCTCTGATTTCACACTAGGACAGCGAGAGGCCACCTGGTTTTCCATGAAGACCAGAGCTCTGTCCCACTGGTGCTCACCCATCAACTATCCCACCCCACCTCAAATCTAATTTAAAGTCCTCTGAATGAGCCCTGCCAACACCTGCCCCAGAACCCTTTTCCCCCTATGACATAAACCCCTCCCATGTGTATCTGCTAGGTCTGGTGTCTGAAAGAACCCAAGGCCCTGCCTGTAACACCAGTCTCGTAGCCAGGCGTTAATGGACTGAGTCCTTCTATTCTGGTCTCTGTCCTAACCCCAAAATGGAAGTAATGAACAGAATACAATTTGTGCCCCAGGGTCTTTCACCAAACATCCTAATACCTTAAGGTTTTTCTTCATTCCCCTCAGGCTATGGAATACAGCTTCCTCCCCACTTGTCTGGACAATCAGCAGTGGGTTATGGTCAGCTGATCTCACCAGGTTAGGGAGCAAACTAGTGATGTCCCTGATTCAAGCTCTAGGTAAACTGCAGACTTCCCTATGATGGGGGTCAGTTCTTCATATTGGGCCCTCAGTCCCTTTCAGGAGCGAGTCTCCAATAACTAGAACCCTTCTCTTCGTTGTGGAGGTCGTCATATTACTGGAAGACTTCCTGGATTTATGTGACCTTGCCAGGACCTTCAGTGTGGGTTCTCTGTCCTCTATATCCTTATTAGATTGGCTATCTTTCAATAAGGGGCTTATATCTATTACTTAGTGGCAAATGGGGAGGTGTGCCAGGCAAGGGTGGTACTCGCCTTCTGCCATGACCCTGCACTTGGCTCCACTCACCCCTTTTACTTGGGCTTCTGTCCTCCATCTGAGAACTATACGATACAGGCCCCTCCCCGAATCTGTCTCTTACTTAGCTGTTGTCCAGACTGCTGAGCCTGGCTCCCTGTCTACCTCTATTTCAGCCTCTCTAGTTGTCCTGAGCCTTTCTAATTCAGTTTGCAGCCTTTCAACCTCATCTTGCAACCGTGCCGCCCAGTCAAGCAGATAATCTACCTGCTTGCACCATACGCAGTCAGGAAGATGAAAAAAAATGCTGCATTCTTGGCAGCCTGTTACCTGCACAACCTCACCTTGTTGGGCGACCTCTGCTTGGGTTCCCACATCCACGTGCAGTTGTGACCGAAACCTGGTATTCTTCTGCTGCCATGTTGTTACCATTTCCACCCCGCCCCCCACCCTGGCGGCTAAAGTGGCTGTGGTCTTGCTGCTGCCTATGGTCTAAGCGCAACTTCCAGTTTCGCCTTCCTCAAAGGCTCTGGCTCCGCACCTCCCACGGTGCTTCCCACAAGTTTTTCCGGTCAAGGAACCCCCAGATCACCCAAAAACCTCAATAAAATAGCAGTCGGGGATGGGCACTCTTGCTGCTGACTGTGGTCTGAGTGCGAATTCCTTCTACAACAACACAGCACTACTGGGCAGAAACAATGAAGAAATCAAACCAAACCAAATTTTCATTCAGCTTGAGTTTTCATTCAAAGTTTTATAGTCTGTGCTGGTCACCTGCACCAAGCTAATGAGGGACAGAAATTGGATGACAAGATATCTACTGCAACTACCACTAAACACAGACTCAGGATACTAATATCTTAGCCCAACAAAACCATAGGCTGTAGAAACAAAATTACAATACACTCCGTAATGCCATAATAACCTTCAACAAATTAACCAAGCACAAACTGCTGCAAGTTCTAATGTACCAGTCTTGCTCTAAAGGCAATTTTCTTGGCGACATTCATGAGGAAGTGGTACATCACGACGAGAGAAACACATGTGCTTTGCTTTCAGCTTTCCCCCTGTACTTGAGATGCTCTAACTTGGGCCAGAGGGCGAATCTGAAGGAGAAATTAACCCATCCACTGGCAGCTGCCACTGTTACCACTTTCTCCAGGGTAAAGAACATGAGCCCAGGAGTCTGCTGGGCTTCTCTTCGCTCATCTAACCCTCGGCCTGTATCTTTAATAAAGAACCAGAGAGAAATACAAGAACTAGGTTTCAGACCACAGGAACTGTCTTAGCATGGTGCAGCTGGAGAGTTCCTGAAATAAAACTGCACTACAATTTGCAGCATTATTACTTTGTTTGCATGCATTTTACACATAGGAAAATGGAATAAATGAGGAAAGAAAGGTTCTATGGTAATTTACTGCATTTTTCTATTTCTAAGCAACTTCAACATTTGCACACATCTGCATCTGGAAAAAGGGGCAGGTAATAGCCCATAATAGTGTAATAGCTCCAAAAAATAATACTTAGACCATTTAAAATCTAGGCTAGGCACAGTGGGTCATATTGCTTGTAAAAACGTCTCCACACCTATAAAAACACCCAAGTCCGACCACAAAATCATTCTGCAATAACCTACAGTATTCAAACACACAGAAATACTGTGAAGACACTGGATAACTACAAAAGCAAATGGAAAGATTATGAAGAGCCAATATTGTAGCATCACAGAACTCTCCATACACCGATCCAAATGATTGTCTGAATCAATGGTCTTTAAATCTGCTTGAAAACTTCAGAAGCCAAACACATTCCAGAATTCATAAATCTAACTGGAACAGGAACTAAATGAGTTGAATTAGAACACCAAACAAATCTGTAGTTAGAAGCTACATTCAGTCCACACTAGTCCTAGAATCATCAAGATTGGAAAAGACCTCCAACATCATCCAGTCTAACCATTAATCCAAACCCACCGTGCACACTAAACCGTGTTCCCTAGGGACACATCTACTCATTTTTTGAACCCCTCCAGGGACAGCGACTCCATCCCTTTCCTAGGCAGCCTGTTCTAATCCCTGACCACTCACTCTATCAGGAACGTAATGTGTCCTGAGTGCCTATGTAACCTTCCCCTGGCACAACTTCAGGCTGTTTCCTCTTGCCCTATCACAAGTAACTTGGGAGAAGAGACTGACCCCCACCTCTCTAGAACCTCCTGTCAGGCAGCTGTAAAGAGCAATAAGGTCACCTCTCAGCCTCCTTTTCTCCAGACTAAACAGTCCCGGTTTCCTCAGACTCTCCTCATCACACTTGCCCTCCAGGCCCTTCACCAGCTTCACTGACCCCCTTTGGACCAGCTTCAGCCCCTCAACGTCCTTCTTGTGCCTAGAACAGAACCCAGCACTGAGGATGAGGCCTCACCAGGTGTCCAGTACAGGGGGATGTTCACATCTGTACTCCTGCTGATGCAGGCCACGATGCTCTTGGCCTTCTTGGCCACCTGGGCACACTGTTGGCTTCTGTTCAGCCACTGTCATCAGCTTCCCCAGGCCCTTTCCCACCCAGCAGTTCTTCAGCCACTCTTCCCCAAGCTTGCAGCACTGAAGGGGATTGTTGTGACTGAAGTGTAGGAGCTGGCATTTGCTGATGCAAAGTTTGTCTCCAGTATAAAAGTTTCCAATCAACTGCTTCTTTACATACCTCAACTGCTTCATTACATATCACATTCCCAAAGTTTCCTACCTCTGAACATTTAGAAACCATGTACAATTACTACATGAAATAATTTCTGAGTAACTCAAACCTCCTACTGGATAGCCAAGCCCTTGGCATCATGGAAATTATTTTGGTAGACACCTGTAGAAAATGCAGTTCTCAGTCCCTACAGAAGCATTACAGGAGGGGTCCTCAAACTTTTTAAACAGGGGGCCGGTTCACTGTCCCTCAGACACTGTCGGGGGCCGGGCTATAGTTTGGAAAAAAAATGAACAAATTCCTATGCACACTGCACATACTTTATTTGTAGTAGTGCACAAAAAACAGGAAAAAGAATGCAATATTTAAAATGAAGAACAGTTGTAACCAGCAAAAACAAATACTATTTCAATGTGTGCTTCCCACTGGTGTTGGCTGGTTTGTGCTGCCTGGCTTGTCCTGCCTGGGAGCTGGAGGGAGAGACAGGGGAGCGGCCCACCTCGCTGATGCCGCCGCCCCCCTCCTCAGCCTGGCCGTGCAGTCAGCAGGCCACACGGGAGACCCTGGGGGGCCGTATCCAGCCCACAGGCTGGGGTTTGAGGACCCCTGCATTACAGTGACAAACTCATTTCAAAGCCTGAACATTTTTATTTTTGGAGTTAATTCTTGTTTCTGCAAATGACACAATCCATTTAATCTACTACAAGAAAAAGAACGTTTTCCCATCGTTAATTGCACAATAGTCCATTGTTTGCTATTTTATCTTCTCCACAAGCATTATTTTTCTTCACCATTTCTAAATACAGCTCACAAAGAATTGTCAACAGTTTAATGACCTGTGTCACAAGTCCCTTCTCCCCACATTCAGTTAATCCATACTCTCTAGGTCAATGAGTACAAATCTCTACAGCTTATACTTCACCAGTTTTGTTGCAGAAACTGGTCTGCTGAAATCTGAACTGCTGTTCAAGAAGCAAATCACTGAAAGCATTCTCCTTGGTTACCCCTCATGTTGACTTTCATAATAAAAGTTAAATGCTTCCAACATATTGCTCTCAACTCTCACTTGCTTATACAACCAATCTCTTGCCCCCGCTTAAAAATTTGACAGTAATTATTTTCAGCTCTTATCTGGTTTCCTGCTGAAAATCAACTTGGACAATAAACACATTCTCTTAAAATCACAGCTTGTTTGCTGACCTGAGGATGTAGAAGTATTTTTTTTAAATCAGAGAAAAAGGCTGATGGAGTGGGTTTGGTTTTTTATTGAGTATATAAGGAGAGAAGTAAAGACCACTAATAACTAGGATTTACTAAGCTGGCTTTGACTCATTACCTAGTATTAGAGCATTGCTCTTCGCATATTACAGAGTTACCAAGGTTGGAAAAAACCTTGAAGATCAAACTATGAATGATTTGGAGCTGGACTGGGGTAAACTATTCTGCGTGACAACTGATGGTGCTCCTAGCATGGTGGGGTCCATGAAAGGAGTGGTTGCACACATTAACAAAGAGATGGACAAACGCAACCATTCACATCCAATAGCCATACACTGCATCATCCACCAACAAGCACTGTGTTGTAAATCACTGAAGCTGGACTCTGTCATGAAAATTGCGGTTTCTTGTGTTTGTAACTTCATTAGAGGTCATGCACTAAACCACAGTCAGTTTCAGAAATTTCTGTCTGAGCTAAATGTTGCCTACGAAGATACTCTGTACCACACAGAAGTCCTTTGGCTGAGTCGAGGGAGAGTTTTGAAATGATTCTATGACTTACTTCCACAGGTTTATGATTTTATGCTTTCTAAAAACAAAGTACCAGAGCTCAAAGATGCAGAATGGAAATGGCACCTTGCGTTTCTGACAGATGTGACAGAGCTACTCAACAATTTCAATGTCCAACTTCAAGGAAAGGGGAAGCTCATCTGTGATATGTATTCACATGTGAAAGCATTTCAAATCAAATTAGACCTGCTCATCAACCAAGTAAAGGAGGAAAAGTTTTGCCATCTCCCCACAACTCAAAACCTGCCTGCAGAAAAACCAGCAGTTGCATTCCCAAACAAAACATGTATGGATGGACTAGTAAATGTTGCAAAAGGAGTTTCAAATTAGATTTCAAGAGCTTCATCTCCATGAACAGGACATACAGCTTTTCCGGAACCCATTTTCTGTTGACATTGAAGCTGTTGATCCAATTTACCAAATGGAATTGGCCAAACTACAGACTTGTGACTTGTTGAAAGATGCATTCAAATCAAGCAGCCGTATTAATTTCTATGCATCTCTCCCCTCAGAGATGTATCATAATCTCAGGAACCATGCACTCAAAATCACAACCATCTTTGGCAGCACCTATGTCTGTGAGCAGACTTTTTCCCGAAAGAAACATCTGAAATCTCCAATCAGATCCAGACTAACTGATGAACACTTGCATCACTTGCTACGACTAGCAGTGACAAATATGGAACCTAACATTGACCATCTCATTAGCCAAAAGCAGGCCTACAGTCCACATTGAAATAGTATTTGTTTTTGTTGGTTACAATTGTTCCTCATTTTAAATATTGCGCTCTTTTTGCTGTTTTTTGTGCACTACTACAAGAAAATATGTGCAGTGTGCATAGGAATTTGTTCATTTTTTTCAAACTATAGCCCGGCCCCCGACAGTGTCTGAGGGACAGTGAACTGGCCCCCTGTTTAAAAAGTTTGAGGACCCCTGGTCTAGGTGATCCTGCCTGCTCAGGCAGTGGGATTGGTCTAGATGATCTTTTGAGGTCACTTCCAATCCCTAATGATTCTATGATTCTGTATGCAGGTACTTAAATTAGTCTTTCAAGATTGAATAAATCCTCTCTGTTTCAAAAGAGAGTTCACTATGCCTCTGAAACTTGCAGAACTACAGTAACCAACGTACCTTCACATCACGCCAAAAAGCTCGTTCATTTGGCAGGCTGTGCAGGAGATGACTGCAGGTATATCCCTCAGAGAAACTGTGTGAAGACAGAGAGAAGGGCATTTCTTGCCCATAAAACTTTTATCGTTCTTGAAAACTATTAACATATCAAAAGAATGCAAAATTCATTCTGTTTGCCCTAATTTGGCTCTTAAAAAGCAGTTTTATGGAGTAAATAGTTTCCATAGTTTTAATAGTCTACTGCCCTTATCAACTGAACTATGTGCACAGATTTGGGGCACTGAAGATAAAGCATATTTCAGCCAGAGGGAACTGACATAAATGTATACAGTTTGATTTAATAAACTTCAATACTACCTTGCATTTATGACATCTTTTCCTTTAAAAGATCAGTTTTCCTCAGCGACAAGGATCATTGTCCTTCAGTTATACACACTCTGAGTTTTAATTATTTTTGTCAGGTAGATCCAAGGTAGACATGTTTGAGATAACTCTATCTTTAGTATAAAATTCCTGACATTTTAAAAGTTGAGTGTTGGAGAATGATTAAAGGCATTTCTCACAATCTAAAGAAATCACTTGACATACTTTTCTAGATAGAAATGGAAGTGTGACTAGCAAATAAAGAAAATGTACATGATTATGTCAACTAACGAAAATTAAATTAAGCCAGAAAGACAACTGTCACAAAGTGTTCTGCACTTACAATTTGCTCCAGTCTGATAGAAATGTGTAGGTTCCGATGGCACTGTTCCAAAAACCATCGTTACCCATATTTCAGAAAGTGAGCATGTAGGAAAACACTGCCTGTTTTAACGCTCAGCCTTAGCAGGCTGTTCTCTGTGAGGTTTTTCAGTCCAGTACTCTGGTGTACCAGTTAAAGTCATCTCCTTTTTCTCCTTTATATAATGAAAAACTGGAAAGTTACTGTTTACACAACATATATCAAACCTTTTTCTTTCTAAAATCAATTTGTGTATAATTCATTTTTCCCAATTCATTGCATCACTACCCTTGGGCAAAAAACCAAATTATTTAAAATTCTTTCCTAAACATGCCCCACATGTTTAAGGAAGATTATAATCTAAAGTTATCTACACCATAATGACTTCAAATTCCAAAATTTTTCCAGAAGACACTACTTCTTGAATAAAAAGTACTGGTTTTACCTATACTATCACTTTGATGGCAGGAAGGAGGGAAGGCCAAGGATCTGTAAGGCATCTGTGTAAAAGAACTTGAAGTACTGGACTACTGATAAGCTTCTGCATAACTCCTGCATAACTCTAAAAGATGTAGCAGAAATTATTGATTAAGGTGCTGGAACTCTGTATGTCTCAATTTTCCTAAAACTGATCGCATGGTAGATAAGATTGATAAACGCAGTAGTAGTAGATACTGTTATCTAACGATAGCACAAGGGGAAATGGGTGTAAGCTGGAACATAGGAGATTTCACACAAATACGAGAAGGAACTTCTTCACACTGACGGTGACAGAGCACTGGAATGGGCTGTCCAGAGGGGTTGTGGAGTCTCCTTAGTCTCCCTCTCTAGAGGTGTTTAAAACCCACCTGGACTTGTTCTTATGTGACTTGGTCTAGGTGATCCTGCTCTGGCAGGGGGATTGGACTAGATGATGTTTTGAGGTCCCTTCCAATCCCTAACATTCTATGATTCTGTGAAAGTTGCTTTTGTTATATCAGGGCCTAAAAATGTGTGTTTCACTTGAAAAAAAAATAATGGCCACCTAAGAAATTAGTATTTCTTTATCTATGTCATTTTCTTTATAATAGGGCTTTTGCATCTGGGTGGAGAAGAAAAGCACACAAGAGGAAATGAGTCTAACAATCCCAAATAAAACAGAAAGCATTCTGAAACAAAATTAGCACAAAAGAGGTCAAGGTCATGAGTAGATGATAACAGGACTCATGAATATCTAAATGCAGTATTTCCTTTTCATTTGAAACTGAGAGGCAAGCACTATACCAGGCAATTTTAACCACCTCCTTTGCCATTGCCCTGTGGAACAGTTTGTTGTAGTCAAACACTATCAGCTGAAGGACAGGTGAAACAAATAAAGCCTCTAACTGCACAATGGCATTGATGATCTTGCTGTTCTGCACAAACACTGAACCAAAGCTACCGAGTGCCAGTGCTTAGGACACAGGTTTCATTGTTACAGACTGATAACGACTCCTGCCTCATTATTTTAATGTTATTTTTATGGAAGACAATGTTATAGTTATTACATCAGCCTTTACCAAACAAGTCTTTGTTCTTGAATGTTTTTGCTTTCAAAGAAAAAACTGATTATGCTATTCATGTTTATGATGTACCAAAAAGTGTAAACTGAATTTCCTCCAAGTCTAGAAGATGCTAGATTACAAGCTTATTTGCGAAGGATGGACTTTAAATTAGAACTCTCATTTTCTGCTGCAGAAGCAAGACAACTGATACTATCCATCAATTCATCATGACAGCAATAAATATATAAAACTAGCTCAAATACAGGCTAAATAAGTTGGCAATTTTTGGAAAGCACATACCCAATTCCATACAGACACTTCCCCCCTCTTTTGGTAGCTTGCTGACAATTTGTTTGCCGTGCAGCACTGTAGTTCCTCTTTCTCTGCAGTCTCAAATGCCACATATACCCAGCTAAGCTTATCTTTAATCTGCACCTTTCCATGAGTCAGGGACAGAAAATATAACTGCAGTCCATCTCCCAAAAAGATCTGTACTGAAGGGTCTCCCTTTCTTATCAAATGACTTGGCATTTTTGTCACAGCTTGATAGAGCTGCTTACACCCACCCTAAATCAGTAGACATTTGACTTCTGCAATTGTACGTGTGCAGTCTCACCCATGGAGGACATTATCTTGTATAGAAACAAACTGTCTTTATAGCTAATTATCTAGTTTTTCACTAGTTAGCTAGTCTGTAGCTAGTTAGCTAGAGCTCATACTGCCACTGGTGAACAGCAGTTATGGAAAACATTGCACAGAGTGCAAAACTTGTAGAGGAACTGCATCCACTTCGAAATAATAAGCCTGCACTAAAGTCCCAGCTGTTGCAGTTGCACTGCTTGTACAGATACCCAAGCAGCTTGTTCTGGAGGAAGGCTGAAAAATATATCTGACATCCTCTCACAACAGCTTTGCCTTCTGTTTTTCACTAAAAGTGGAAGGACAAAGATGGAGAAATAATATAAAAAAGAAGAAAAGCAATTACTGTAAAGCTAAATTACAATGTAGGAGAAACAGATACCTGCCTTACCAGATACAACTGGTTTGTAGGACCTGGCATATAGAATTACAGAATCATAAGATTAGAAGTGACCTCCAAAGGCCATCTAGTCTAACCCCCTAAAATATGCACGGATATCTCTCACTAGAACTGATTGCTCAGAGGCCCATCCAGCCTGACCTGGAATGACCCCAGGGATGGAGCCTCCACCATCTCTCTAGACAGCCTGTGCCAGGGATCCCCTACCCTCAGATTCAAGAACTTTTTCCCCATGTCCAGGCTCAATCTGCCCATTTCCAGCTTCAAAGCACAACCCCTTGTCCTATTGTTCCCTGCTCCTGTGAACAGTCTTCCCCAGCCTTTTGACAGTTTCCTTTAAGAGGCTGGAAGGTCCCCCTGGAGCCAGGCTGAACAACCCCAACTCTCAGCCTGTCTTTACAGGAGAGCTGCTGCAGCCTTCTGAGCACTGTCATGTCCTCTCTCTGGACCCGCTCCGACAGCTCCATTTCCTTCTCGTGTTTGTCATTTTCTTGCACTGACAAGAAAATAAGCTAGACAAAGTGACTCAGGAAAACCTGCTTATCAGTACTGGGCTATTTCATACCATAGTTGTTACCTCTTCTGGAGATACCTATCTGCAAATTTGCAGTGATATTTACAGAGCTTGAAAGAGTCATCTATTCAAATTTAGTAATATTTGTAAAGTTTCATCTATTCAATTTCACAATAGCTGGGAATAGTGTGTTCTCCGTGGCTTTAATCTGCTCTGAATATTTGCGCAACTTCTTTAATTGGTTAGTTTGTTGACATTGAGTTTATAACCCTTACATTTTCCAGGGCAAACCTTAGGCAGAAAGATCACAGAATCACAATATTATTGAGGCTGGAAAAGCCCTCTGAGCTCATCTAGCCCAGCCCATGGCCTCACATCACCCAATCAGCCAGACCAGGGCACTAAGGGCCACAGCCATTCTGTCCTTATACAGTTCCAGGGATGGGGACTCCACCACTGCCCTGGGCAGTCCATTCCAGTGTCTGATCACCCTTTCCATGAGGAATGTGATGTGACAGCTACATCCTGCGATCTGTTGATATTCATATTTTTCTTTGTAACTGGCTGTCATCACCTTAGAATCACATAATTGTTTAGGTTGGAAAAGATTTTAAAGGTCATCAAGTCTGACTTGACAGTTAACATCAAGTTAACTCTGCTGAGCCCACTGCTAAACGATGTCCTTAAGTTCCATATCTACATGACTTCTAAACATTTATCTATTAAAGAAGTATAATAGTATTGTTCAATATGGTTTAAGGATTCTCCTATCTGACCTCATGACTCCTAATACCATCCAGACACTGCATGAAGAGATTCAGAAAGAAATGGTTTTGGAACGAAGCTTCAGTTGGAAACATCTGTTAAAAAACAGGAGGCTGCTTTTAGAAAGTGCATTGGCTGGATAAGTGAAACTGTTCAGGTATTGAACATAGTTCTCAAATGTGCGCAACAGGTTCATGCTTTAGAAGTACTAGCTGAGAATATAAATATGAATAAAATTCCACACAGTAAGAATGGTTCCATTCTTTTTCCCACACTGGCCCATAGCTCTGACCCAAACTGGCAGTGCAGAAGAAAACTTGTAGGCAGAAATCATTACCTGGAAAATTACACGATTAAATGGTCTCTCTTTCACCAGTGGTACAAAAGCAGTTCAGCTATTCCTGAATAACTCCTGGTAGAACGGATCTCTAGTGTTTTTAATGTGTTTCTGTGTTTTGTTTTAAAAGCTATAGTTGCCCCAAGGATGACAAAGAGAAGCAGCCAAACACCACCAAGTTCATTATTATTAAGTATACTAATGAGTTTGCTGTATCCCCAAAAACACTTGTAGCAAGTAACAGGTCAGATCCATCTTCTGCTTAAGCACAGCAATGTGTGCTGTGGTAATGTGTGTCTCTAGACTGAAACTGTAACTATCACCAACACAGATGCCACTTTCTTGTGATAGCTTTCTGAAGTAAGAAGGTTTGTTTCTGGGGTTCTGGAGACCTTGAGATCTTGCACAGAACGAATTAAGGAAAGTTTTTGTAAGGCATGTGGTTTTTCTCCTCCTTTTAAACATTTTTTGGAACATGAGCTTTACTAATAAATACAATTCATAATAGTTGAGAACAATTAGGATATCAATGCAGAATCTCTACAGAATAGAAGAGATGTGAGATGTGTCTTCCACTTACTAACCTCCTGAAGGAAGTGAGCTACATCTCTCTCTGTTCAACAGTGCTTATCCCAGATTGCAGAAACTTTCTGTTAAAACTTTCAACTTCACATGAGACAAACTTCTTGGTGATTAGTTTTTCTCCTCCTTTCTCCCCTCTGTTTTCACATACAACTGAAAACAACTACTATTTTATGTACTCTTAGAGTACAAGAGGAAATAGGAACTCCTAGTACAGTGATCTAATGGTTCAGCTAAAGAAACAAGCGCTGTCATTCCTTCTGTCATACTCAGAGGCTCTATATTGCTCCAATCACGGTCTTCAGAGGCCTGATCATGAAAATGCATAACCCGAGAAGCAAAGTGAGCTGGAAACATCTGAAAACTCTCTAACTCTCTAGATCAGCCTAGTGGAAAGAAGACTGCTTCCTTCTCCTTTTTGAACTCTTAAATGTTGAATTTGTACAATGTGGAGCAACTGCCAAATAAAGCACAGCACATGGACCACGTTGGCAGGGAGATAAAAGCCTAGTTTTGAAAATATAAACGATACATGAAATAACTTCTCTGCGGAACCATTGGGAGACTATCAATGTGACAATAATGAAAGAACAAAGTTGCTTTCAGGTTCAAGATGCCAATTCTGTTAGGTCTACACCAGCCTTTTCTTTCTCTAGGTGTACATACATTTTTTTCATTGTGGGAATCTAACACCGACCAGCATATTTCTATAACTAGAACAATTTAAACAAAAAAAAAAAAAGAATTATTTTCCTTTTGCATACAGAAAAAGAGTTTGAGAAAATGATGTCCTGAAGTATCATTTAAGTCACAATCACAGGACAGTTGACACAGATTTCCCAACCACATCCATCTGTGTGTGTTTAAGGATATAAAGCAGTCTCTTATGTGATACTACAATTTTCAACACGATTATTAGCCTATAACATTTCTAGCCAGCACTCCTGAACTCTTAATAAAAACACCATTTCAAGACACATTTCTCGCTTCCTAAGAGGAAAATGCCTTTGGTGCCAAGAACAGCAAGCAAAAGAGAACCGTATGAAATACCTCAGGTGTTACACTGCACATCAGGAGAACCAAGCGACTGGCTTACAGGCGTGCTACCACCAGCTGCACAAGTAGCAGAAAATACATCAAAGGAGGGGAACACAGCAAGCCAACAAAAGCTGGAAGTGCAGAAGTAGCCAGTATAATCACTCTGATTGAGTTGCATGACGTAGCTGATAAAAGTCACTGCGGGATAAGTCTGAGCAGGCTACTGGTGCACCAGGCACCTGGTGGCTTAATCTCTTTTGCTTCATGCTTAGTCCACCAGTAACAATGCTATCACGTTTACACCATCATCATGTATACAAACCATAACATTTTAATTAATTGATCTTAATTTCTGAAAACAATTGGAGAAATGGCAGGTTTCTGGCTATGTAGAGACCTGTTTCTCAAAACCTATCCCTTTTTCCTCTTGTTTTCTCCCTTCCCTTTACCAAAGGAGGGTAACAGTAGAAGACAACAGGAGACAACCATAAACAATTGTGCTTATAATGTCTCTTGCATTATGTGCAACCATAAACAATTCGGAGCTTATAATGTCTCTTGCACTCTTCAGACAACCTTGAAGTAACTTAAGAGGATTTAGTTTAGCACTTCTTATTCAAGCTATCTCACAAGAATTTTTGTAATTACTTAAAAAAATTGATATTGCAAATAATAGGGGAATCAATCATTTATCCCCATCTTCTCCCTTACACAGTTTATTAGGGTTGGAAGGGGCCTTCAAAGGCCATCGGATCCAACCCTCCTGCTAACGGAGGTTATGTTTTCAGTAAAAAGCATAACCACCTAAAAAGCCGAAATCAAGCACACAAAAACGCATCTAGCCAGGTCTGAAACATCTCCACAGATGGGGACTCCACACCCTCCCTGGGCAACCCCTTCCAATATTTCATAACCCTGACTGTAAAGAAGTTTTTCCTCAGGTTGAGATGAAACTTTCTGTGTTCAAACTTGCATCCATTACCCCTTGTCCTGTCTGACACCATGGAAAAGAGTCTTCCTTTCTTCTTGGATTTGTAGACAGTGATTAAATCCCTTCAGAGCCTTCTTTTGTCCAAACTAAAAAGTCCCAATGTTCTCAATCTCTCTTCATAAGGCACTTGTTCCAGACCCCCAATCATCCTCATAGCTCTGTGCTGAACTCTCTCAATGAACTCTCTATCCCTCTTGAATTGGGGAGATCAGAACTGGACAGAGTATTCCAGGTGCAGCCTCACTAAAGCAGAATATTGGGGTAGAAGAACGTCCCTTGATTTGCTAGACACACTCCTCTTGATCTATCCCAATACCCTCTTGGTCTTCTTAATCACAAGGGCAAATTGCTGATCCATCGCTTAATCTTCAGTATCTACACCAACCTGAACTAGTAAGCACGAAATTGTATAACAACAAAAAACCCACCAAACTTCATACCAATAGATATGAAAATCGTAGGATTTTGAAATCTATCTTCTCCCAATAAATAGTTACAGAACACACTAATGCTTTGGAATGTTTGTGAAGATGATATGAAACCAAATTGTGCTGTGTATCTAAATAACATAATTTACCCTCTGTTTTCTGTATCGTTTGTATTAAAAAAATTTGATCTGATGGAATGGAGGAACAAAAACCTTAAATGGGAAGTCATTCAAGTTATCTGATTAGCACTTATCCATCCTTAAACAACTTCTAAGTATTTTTGGAAACTAATCTTGATACTGTATCCAATCAACACAAACATGTCATTATATTTAAATGTTTAGAAACTTGATGGAAGAATATCTAAACACACTAAAACAAGGATAATATTCAAAACCAGACAGTCTGTGTCTACTGTGAGGTCACCTTCTGCAATGTCACAGCGTAGCTAACCAAATCCTTTGTGTTGCTGCAGGTACAGCACACAACAGAGCCAGACACAGTTATGGGTCTGTTGCAGTGACAACCCCTTCATGAAGATTTCTGTCATGACACTGTCAAACCGTGTGATATAACATCTTCCAGTGCTCAGGTTTAACCAAACTAGACGAACAGTTGGAGATGCTCCAACAGTGTCATGGTTCAGGGCACCCTCAGATCACTTTCCAAATGCCATAAGATGGTACATCTCCCAGACTTAGAATCCTAGCTTCCTTGACATTCTCCTTCTGATCTCAGGAAATTCTACTACAGCAACTCTATGTCCTAGTGAGCCAAAGAGAAAAGCAGAAACACGTTCAAGCTGCACTCCTTTGCAGATCTATGCTTCAATAAAGATTTTAAGTGAAATATCAGCTTTTCAGAATGCAATTACACACATACCCTCAGTGCTATAGCTTTGTGGCCGTTTTAGTCAGCAGGACTGACAGTCACACAGAAACGCTTGATGTTCACGCATGACACCAAGACTTAAATAAAACAAATTACTAATAAAACCTCTGTAATATCAAGGAAAAAACAATCTACATACAGCCTACAGATTTTTCCTCTGAAATATTTATTTTTAAAAAGAAATCTTTTCTCTGACATGTTAGAATTTAAAAAGTTCCTTTTTGTATTTGAAAAGTGATCTTGCCTTTGTTTGGGATTAAGATTATTTAAATGCTGCCTCAAACTTGCAGTATCGACACTAATCACCAACTGTCAGATAAAAAACAGTGAATTGAAAGTGCTCCCTTATCCATAAGTGTGTTTTCTTGTTCTCACAACATAAATGACTATTCACAAGTTGCAGTGTTTTCTGTAGATTACTTGAGCAAAGAGCACTTAAAATATAGTAGCAGTAACAGTTGAACACTACTCATTAACTTCTATATAAAAAACTCCTCAGATTGGAAGTTAGAAACTAAAAGTAAGAAAACAGATTTCAATCTTCTAAAACTCTTCAAATTTTTGGAAGAAAAGTGACCATTTATTACTTCTACATATGAGAGTTTATCTCAAGACTGGTAGACATAAGAGGATTTGTGGTTTATGCAGCCAATTTAAATATATTCCAATGTTCTACATAATTAGAAAATTATCTTGCTTTCCAGTTGGCAGACGGGAACTGCAGAAGCTCCTCTCTCCTGACTGTTTCTGTCTGATATATAAAGAACCCCTATTTATAAAAAACAAGGCATCTCAGAAGTCTTACCTGAGTCTGCTTCATTGCCCGTTCCATTCTGCGTGTGCTTCCTTTCTCAAGTTTGGTCCGAAGCAGTAAGGCAGATGTCTGAATGGCCCAGAACTTTGGCTGAGAGAGCAAGCACTGCAGAGAAAAATAGTATTTGGTCATTATTTCATTTTAAAAGACACTGCAGTGTTCTCGAGAATGAACGTTGTTTCCTATTATGAAAGTCAAACAAATAGCTGCAGTACTTATTTAATGAACTGAAGGCTCTTTTCACAATATAAAAGGCAGATACCAAAACTGTCTTCTCCTCAGTACTGCAGCATTGTGTGTACATGCACCTGTACCGTGCACACAGCAAAGTGCAAACACTGAAATGGCTAGTCAGAATGAAAGCAAAACATAAAAGAATTGGACACTAAACACTGTGGCTCAGTGCCAGCTCCTGAACACTATTCATTGAGGTTTTTGGGTGATCTTGGGATTCCCTGAATGGGAAATCTCGGGAGGCAAAAGGGGCAGCTGCTGAGGGTCATACTCTCTTGCAGGATTAGCCAGGGGGCTAAGGGATCCACGCTGATCCAGCAGCCTTACAAGGTGGCGAAACCAGAATTAGCACCCAGACTGCACGGAGCTCCAACGGTGCTAGCTGCTTCAGCCTCTTTAGCTGCTTCAGCACCGATGGGCCAAAAAACAAAAAAAAAGGTTACAATGCAGCAGCAGAGGAAGACCAGGCTATGCACAGGGATGTGGGAATCCAACAAGGTGAGGTTGTGCAGGTAACAGGCTGTCGGGAATTTGTCAGAAGGCAAATACCACCCTTGCCTGCCTCACCTCCCCATTTGCCACTAAGTAATAGATATAAGCCACTTATTGGAAGATAGCCAATCTAATAAGGATATAGCGAACCTGTACCGGAGGTCCTGGCAAGGTCACATAAATCCAGGAAGGATTCCAGTTCTATGACAACCTCCACAAAGAAAAGAAGGGTTCTAGAAACTGGAGACTTGCTCCTGAAAGGGAATGAGGGCCCAATATGAAGAACTGACCCCCATCATAGGGAAGTCTGCAGTTTACCAGGGACATCACTAGTTTGCTCCCTAACCTGGTGAGATCAGCTGACTATAACCCACTGCTGATCGTCTAGACAAGTGGGGAGGAAGCTGTATTCCATAGCCTGAGGGGAATGAAGAAAGACCTTAAGGCATTAGGACTCTTGGTGAAAGACCCTGGGGCACAAATTGTATTCTGCTCATTACTTCCATTTTGGGGTTGGGACAGAGACCGGAATAGAAGGACTCAGTCCATTAACGCCTGGCTACGAGACTGGTGTTACAGGCAGGGCTTTGGGTTCTTTCAGACACCAGACCTAGCAGATACACATGGGAGGGGTTTATGTCATAGGGGGAAAAGGGTTCTGGGGCAGGTGTTGGCAGGGCTCATTCAGAGGACTTTAAACTAGATTTGAGGTGGGGTGGGATAGTTGATGGGTGAGCACCAGTGGGACAGAGCTCTGGTCTCCATGAAAACCAGGTGGCCTCTCGCTGTCCTAGTGCGAAATCAGAGAGCTCAGCTTGCTCCCTGAAATGCCTGTACACCAATGCATGCAGCATGGGGACTAAGGAGGAGGAGATAGAAATCTGTCCTTTCAGGCTTTTCTGATTTGGTGGCAATTACGGAGACCTGGTGGGACAGCTCGCATGACTGGAATGTGGTCATGGACGGCTATGTCCTTTTTAGGAGGGACAGGTCAGCAAGGCTGGGTGGAAGAGTTGCTCTCTATGTGAGAGAGCAACTGGAATGTATTGAGTTCTATCCAGGAGTGGATGAAGAGAGAGTTTGTGGGTGCAGATTAAGGGGCAGGCTGCCATGGGTGACACTGTTGTAGGTGTCTATTACAGGTCACCAGATCGGAATGAAGAAGTTGATGAGGTCTTTTCCGATCAGCTGACAGCAGCCTCACAGCTATAGGCCCTGGTTCTCGTGGGAGATTTACTGAAAGACTTACTCAACCAGCCACCCAAAGTCCAGGAGTTTCCTTCAGCGCATTGGTGACAAATTCCTGATGAAATGGTTGAAGAGCCCACTAGGAGAGGAGCGCTGCTGGATCTTGTATTCACCAACAAGGAGGGACTGGTTGAAGCAGTGAAGGTTGAGGGTAGCCTTGGGTGCAGTGGCCATGAGATGGTGGAGTTGAGTCTCATGTGGTAGGAACAGAATAGCTAGCAGAATCACAACCCTGGACTTCAGGAGGGCCAGCTTTGGCCTTTTCAAGCATTTGCTAAGGGAAATCCCGTGGGACAGGGTACAGACAGGTAAAGGAGCTCAGGGTAGCTGGTTAACATTCAAAGACTATGTTCTTCAAGCACAGGAAAAGAGCATTCCAACAGGGAACGGAGACAGAAGACCTGCGTGGTTAAACAGAGAGCTGCTGGGGAAACTGAAGAAGAAGAAGAAAGCCTACAGGTCAAGGAAGGAGGGGATGCCACTTGGGGTGATTATAAGGCTCTGGTGAGAGAATGTAGGGATGCAACTAGAAAAGCCAAGCCCTCCTTGGAATTAAACCTTGCAAGAAAGGTCAAGGGCAACAAAAAGGGCTTCTTTAAATACATTGAAGGTAAAACTAAAACTAGAGGCAACATAGGCCTCCTCCTGAATGAGGTGGGTGCCCAGAGAAAGCAGAGATACTCAACACCTTCTTTGCCTCTGTCTGTACTTGTGGGGGCTGTCTTGATATCAAGCCCCAGGCTGCTGAGACTGCAGAGGAAGTCGAGGCAAGAGATGAGCCTGACTTGGTTAATGAGGACTGGGTTAGGGATAAGTTAATCAAACTGGATGTGCACAAATCCGTGGGCCCAGATGGGATGCACCCGCATGTACTAAGGGAGACAGTGGAAGTCATTGCTAAGCCACTCTCCATCATCTTTTCCAAGTTATGGGGATCAGGAGAGGTGCCTAGAGACTGGAGTATAGCAAATGTCACTCCAATCTTCAAAAAGGGAAAGAAGGAAGACCCAGGTAACTATAGACCAGTCAGCTTCACCTCCATCCCAGGAAAGGTGATGGAACAATTTGTTCTAGAGGCTGTCTCCTGGCACATCAAGGACAGGAGGGTCATTAAGGACAGTCAGCACGGCTTTACAAAGGGAAATGGTATTCTGTCAGGGAATGTTTTCTCCCTTACAGGGTGGTACTTACTAGCATTTCTTTTTCAGGTCACAGAATCACAGAACACTAAGGATTGGAAGGGACCAACATCTCTCAAAACAGTAATGAAAGCTAAAGGTTTTGACTAATAGTGTTCCTGAAGACTTTTTCACATACAATTACAACCCCTGTCTTGTAGCAGAGCACTTGTCCCCTTGTTCTGATTCACCTTAGCAAGTAGCACAAGCAGGGCACAACATCCAGCTCTGCAAGAGAACAGTCATCTCCAGAAAGCCCCACAGTTCTGTCTTTGTCTACACCTCCTGCAACTGCTGCTTAACACTTCCCACACCACTGTTTATGCAGTTATTGAAGCAATCCTGCTGTATTAGGTGAGTATAAAGTCATATGGAGAGACAGGAGAAGTGAATAAAAAGGAAGTTGGAAGAGACCTTGAGACAATTCTGCCTCACTCTTATGCAGGAGCAACGACAGTCTTGTCTTGAGTAACAATGCTGGGTTTTTAAAGGTATTCATAAACCAAAATGTTCAGTGTACCTGCGACAGAATTACAGAAGGAAACTTTTAAGTCCGCTAAAAGTTTTATTGATACGAAAAAGTACTGCAGCAGCTTAGAACAATGAGAAGCAGATCTATTTTTCAGTTAAACACTTGTAATTTCTACTTCTACTGAGCTCAGTCCTGTGCCAGAACTCAAAAACTCACTTTCTGCCTAATTGTAGTGTTTAAAGAACCACAAAGTAATACAGGTACAAAGATGAGCTGTTTATACTCCAGCTATAAAAATAATTTCAGAACATGCATACGTAACTATTAAGTAAGCTTTAATCTCCTATCCAAAATCTCCACATATTCTAGGTAATAAATATTTTCTTTTAAGTCCCAAAACTTTGTATTTTCACCTGAAGCTAAATCTAGACTCTGTTAATGAGACTAAAGGTTAAAATAAAACATCTGGAAGGAAAAAACCTACATAAAGATTGCACAAGTTTTTTGTACTGCACAAAGAAAATTACCAAAATAATTCTAAAACAAAACCACTACTGAGAGTCTCTACAAGTCATCTTTATTCTTACTATAGGTAAAGAACAATAAAACAAAGATAAAACGGATGGGGCAAGAAGAAAGGAAAGACAATAAAGTTACGTAATGTTTTGTGCACTGAACGGAATGTTTTTGCATTTCTCCACTTTTCCTACAAAGCAGAACCCTTTATCTCATCCTCTCTCGTCATATGAAAGGGTACAAATTACCAAAACATTACATAAATCAGAATATTTCATTCAACATATCAGCCTTATGTGGCACTGGAATGAAACATCCTAATAACAAAGTAGTGCGTTACTGTACCATACCTGTATAATCTCACCTCTGCTAAGAAAGAGCAAAACAGCAAGCAATACTGGAACCATAAGGTATGTGTGGGTACTGGAAGGGGTCTGAAGAAGGGCTACAAGATCAGAGAACAGTCTGGAGAGTAAACCTTGAGAGCAGCAGCTGATGGAGCTGGGGCTGGTTAGTGTAGGGAAAAGGAGGCTGAGGCAAGACCTTACTGCTATCTAGAGTGACCTGAAAGGATGCTGTAGAGAGATGGAGGTTGATCTCTTCTCGCAAGGAAGAAGTGACAGGACAAGAGGAAATTACTTCAAGCTGTACCAGGGGAAGATTAGGTTGAATACTAGGAAAAACTTCTTCCTGGTCATCACGCTGTCAAGGGAATGGGCTGAATTGCTATCCCTGGCTGTGTTTCAAACTTGTGAAGAAGCAAGTGAGCTTGGGACAGCTGGGGTAAGGGTTGGACTTGATGGTTACTAAAGGTCTTTTCCAATCTAAACAATTCTACAATTTTATGATTCTTTTAATGACACCTTGATCAAACACAGCCACAGAGGTTCTGCCAAATGCAGGCTAACTCTTGGATACTATTAAAGAATGATTCAACATCCTCATTACTCAGAATTTCCCGTAGGTGTGATGCACTCCCCAATCACTCTAATAACTTTCTGTTAGACAACAAAATTTCTTTCTTTATACAAAATTCAGAACAAGCTAACAAGAAGCTTGAAGGAAGCTTCTGCTGCTGTATGTTTGTATGCATGTGCACGTACAAAATATCTTTATAGCACTTAAGAAGTTCAAATATTTCATTTTATGGAAATTACAAACACAGAAAGCAGCTTCAAAATCAAGATGTCATATATTCAAGACAAAGAATCCTTGGAAAGGAGAGTTGCACAGTACTAGCATGTGTCCAGCTCACAACCCAAATTCAGAAGAATGGAAAGTCTTTTGAAAGGCAAATGAGTAAGACAGTATGAGTCAGGCATGACTTAGGAAAGGAACGGTTTGTTCAGAGCAACTGTCCTGCATTACTCCATCTGATACTAATAAAAGGTAGGAATTCCTATAGGACAAGCTGAAAGAGGCAAAGCTGGTATCTGGCAAATGAAGCTCTAAATAACTATAATAATTTATGGTTTTTCCCCATTATAAGCCTAAGCTGAGAATTGAAGTCCACTGTTTTAATCTTATACCTTGCTTACCAATAAACGATCAGCAGCCTAACAAACTACTATCTCTGGATATGCTGGAGCGCTCCTGTGAAGGTGGACCTTCAAACTCTTGAGCACTTTCAACTGCAACCAGTTGTGGAGTTCCCAAGAGTTTGCAAATCAGCCCATCACTGAAACAAAAATATTCTGTTTATTGGCTAAAGTGCCAGGATGTGGTAAAATTACTTACTTGAAGGCAAAAGGCATGAAGCACCCCAAAGACTGCTTTGTTCCCTTGTCATCCCCTTCAAAGAAATGACTAAAGCGAGCTATAAATAACTCACTTGGGGTCCAGGGTTGACCGAGAGGATGTTTCTGTGGGAGCTCTAACAGGACTTTCACACTCAGACCAATATGATCTCGCAAAAGCCCAGAATGAACCAAGAATGAACGTTTATTAAACAAAGCCACTAGCTTACATAGACTTCACATAACCCACCTCACGGGCAGTGCTATTGGGCAGACGGCACACCTCCCATGTTCCTATTGGAACAAGCCTGCAGACAGCAGGTAGTCCAGCCCTGCACCTTGTGCAGCCTCTAAAACCTTCCCCTGCTGCGTTTCCTGTTAAAGTCCTCCAGCATAAGGACTGAATTGCTCACGCACTTATGTTCCTCTACAAAATGACCTTTATTTTAACTTCCTTCAGGTATTTGCCAACATATTTTAAATTATAAACAAACAAACAGAAAACACTGGGATGGATTTTGAAAAAAAAATTCAAAATATTTTAAAAAATCCCTTTCTAGTTTCATTACTCAGTTCAATTAATAGACTTTTACTTCAGTTAATACACAGTTAGCTTTTCTAAAAGCCACACATAATTAGGATTTCAAAACTACTTATGTGGATTCATTCATGTCCACTTATTATTAGCTTTACTTTGTATAACCAAATGTGATGATTTTCTTCTCCACATTCTCATCCAAATAATCTGACACTTAGGTTTCTCTGTAAATAAAACAAGCATTGATTTTTAAAATTAATATTCAAGTAAAAATTGTTTGATTTTAATTTTTTTCTAAAGTTCTTAGCACTGAATTGGTAACAAAAAGAATAAAATGAAAAAGAATTGAAAAAACTGACTGACAGAAAAACCTGAAAGATGCTGCATTATTGCGGAAAAGTTATTTCAATTTAATCTACATATTAGATAGGAAAGATACTTGATTCTAGTTACAATTAGAACAGAATCACAGAATGTCTTTGGTTGGAACAGACCTTTAAGATCATCAAGTCCAATGCCCCTCAGCACTGCATCTGTCTGCCTTTTAGATGTCTCCAGGGATGGTGACTCCACCACTGCCCTAGACAGCATCTTCTAAGGTTTCATAACCCTTTGAGTGAAGACATTTTTGCCAACATCCAGCCTAGACATCTCCTTTTGGAGTTCCCTTCCAAACCAACACGTTCTCTGATCCTACGGTGCTAAGTTCATAGAATCATTATGGATTGGAAAGGACCTCTAAAGATCATCTAGTCCAATCCCCCTGACACAGCAGGATCACCTAGAACAAGTCACATAGGAACACATCCAGGCGGGTCTTAAACGTCTCCAGTGAAGGAGACTCCACAACCACCCTGGGCAGCCTGTTCCAATGCTCTGTCACCCTCACTGGGAAGATGTTCCTTTTCATATTTATATGGAACCTCCTATGTTCCAGCTATGTCCTATCACATTGAGAAGAGGCTGGTTCATCCTCCTGACACCCACCTTTTACATATTTATAGACACTAATGAGGTCAACCCCCAGTCTCCTCTTCTCCAAGCTAAAGAGACCCACCTCCCTCAGCCTCTCCTCATAGGGTAGGTGCTCCACTTCCTTAATCATTGTCATTGCTGTACGCTGGACTCCTCCAGAAGCCCCATGTCCTTCTTGAACTGAGTGGTGCAGAACTGGACACAACAGTCCAGATGTTGTCTCACCAGGGCAGAGAAGGAGAAAAACCTCTCTCAATC
This sequence comes from Rhinopomastus cyanomelas, assembly GCA_013400115.1. Taxonomy (NCBI): domain Eukaryota; kingdom Metazoa; phylum Chordata; class Aves; order Bucerotiformes; family Rhinopomastidae; genus Rhinopomastus; species Rhinopomastus cyanomelas. The sequence goes on along the minus strand of VXBP01001309.1, from coordinate 108,829 downwards.
TGCTAACCACCCCAGGATGCTGTTGGCCTTCTTGGCCACAAGAGCACATTGCTGGCTCATGGTCATCCTGCTGTCCACTGGGACCCCCAGGTTCCTTTCTCTTACACTGCTCTCAAACAGTTCAGTCCTGTTCATTTACTAGGACTTTCATTAATTATAATCCAAATGCTTTTATATCCAAACAGCACATTAGAGAGTTAATCCTATGATCACCCCCAATTTTTTTTGACGTCTCTTCAAATCATCATGATTTAAATGCTACCTTCTAATATGTGAATTGTGTTTTGATCATCTATTAGACAGACCAGGGAGACAGTCCTGAAAGTATTAAACAGACAGACGAGCAGTTTTACTCTCCTGCACCACCTGAGACATCAGCATGTGCTCAATGCCATTTTCCACAACTACTTTAATATTCCATACATATTTCAGTCTGTTTAGACGACACATTCAGCATACTTTTTCCAAAGTCTAAAACTATTCACTCCACTGTATGACAAAGGTTTATTCTGGTCTATAAAACCAATGCCAGGACTAGACAACTACAAGAACTTCATTGCAACAGTGTTAGCTGACTGGGAGCAGAGCTGAGCTTAAAGCTTTTAGCTGCAGCCATTAGAAATAACTCTCGGTCAAGAAGTCAAGAGCTAGGCCAAAACACAATCAGTGATCCACATCAAGGCTCTAGCTTAATTATAATGGTATTTTGAAATTTTGCTTTGCCTGGTCTTGTTGATAGCCTCAGCACTCAAGTTGTAATGTTACGTAACTGTATATACAGTAAGTGACTGCTAGAACAAGACACCATTTCACTTTTTGTCATTTTTACCTACTTCAAGGAGCTAGAATGAGATTCATATTTATAGCTTTACAGTCTCAGATAACCAAACACATTTGCAAGAAACTTTTAATTCAGAGTGTTTTAAAATTAAATATACATACACGTGCACACACACAACGGGCAGTTCCTTCTGTCCCCTTCTGCAGCTACAAAAAGCCTTTACAAGTTGGTTGGTTTTTTTTTTGGTCTGTCTACACTTTATAAAGCTAAACATTCACGAAGATGTTAAGAACCTTTGAACTACAGAGTTCATTATTCAGTCTGTATCAGACTGATTTAGAAATGAGTGCTACGCTCAATATAGCGGCCATTATACTGCACTTACCTCATGCAATTTAAAGTTCTTAAGTATTTCATTTAATCTTGGTTTACAAGTGACTGGAATGTTATCATAACTGAAGGTACATTAACTACAAGAGTTACTCAGTAGCAGGCTTAATAAATTCAAACATTAGAGAGCAAGACTGGAAATAAATTTTCTTATCACAAGATTTAAAAAACTGCACTAGCATCTACAAGACTGAGAACGTCATTCCACTTTAACAGTGTTTTTTGCAGTTTTTTATTGTACCATGATAATATTCCATCCTGCTTATCACTCTAAATATATTTGGACTCCATGGAACAGATTTTAAGCAGTAACTCTTACGCCTTCTCGTGTTAAGTTGCAAAGAACATCTTCTTGGCAATTATTGATGTTCAGTTAGCTTGGCTGTTGTGCTCGCTTTTTTGTCATTTCTGTAGTAAGTAATAAGGAGGAGTTAAGAAATTGTTTTATGCCTTTATTCAAGGAATTAATAAAATCAGGCAGGAAAGCTTGGAAGTTTGTCCTCTTGGATCTTTTTACATGGACAGCCATGACAGGAAGTAAACCTAAAAAGACCATTTTGAACAAGCATCAGTCTTAGGGGCACTCTGAGAAAGACTCTCTTACTCTCCATTGCCTTTATGGAGGAAATTAGGTTCCTAGCCTAGTACGCACCAGTTGGAGAGCCACTGGGCAGCTTATTGCCAATGGATCCTCTAGACAGGTTCTCAAAAATGTTATTCTGTCTTCCAGCCTCAAATCTCATTTGATTTCCTCAAGGTTGTCACGGGGCTGCAGACAACTCTTGAATTATTGTTTCATTTGGGTGGTGGAAATGATATGCTCTAAACCAGATCTTCTCTATAGACCACCATTTCAAAATCAAAAATAACCTATGGCATACCTCACATCCCACTACAGTTTTTAGCTCAAGGCAAGGACCAAGCTGAGAAACACATGTTTGCACAAATTTACTTAGTTTGACGATTACACCAGCAGGTATGCCAGCAATAGGTGTCAAGAAAGATGAATTAGTAGTCTCACTACTGAAATGAACTGTCTCTTTCAAAAGAACAACACACCCTATTGTGTAGAGAATTTCTGAATTTCCTCAAACATAAGACAATCAATCCTATTTCCGTAGATGACACTATAAAAGCTAGCCAAACCCAAGAATAACTTACACTAGGACAACATTGCTTGCTTTCACTGAAGACAACAAAAAGGAGCATTGAAAACAGAATAATGAGTGATTTTTTTTTCCACACTAAATGCATCTGATATTTTCAAAAGTTCAACTCTGCCAAAATAGTGCATCTGCTGTCTGCTCAAAGACAGTGCTACCATCCCCATTCAAAGGAGGACATGATACTCTGGTATCTTTCTTGAGTTCTCTCTTCTACCTACCCTTACAAAACCCCATTCTTTTTTGAATAAAAGGCAGTGCAGCTGATTCTGAGCAACAGCATGGCATTACTTCATAATCACCAGCATCCTTGTCCTTTTTTTTCAATCAATACTCAGACTCAGGATAATCAGCTGACAATATGGCTAGAAATCTTGACAGGGAAAATGCACAACTCCCCAAAACAAGACATCCTGAAACAGTCACAGCTTGTTTGTTCATCTTGTTTTCTCTTGGAAAGGCAGCATGGGTAACATTCAGGTCAAATGAGACTGCATTACATCTTGTCTTGGTTCTTCTACATGTCATTAATGAGTAGAACATGCAGTTTCCCCTTCTAATCTCCACATCTGAAGTCATCCCTAGGCCAACTATCCTCTGCCACTTATTTTATTTTTGAAAGGCAAGGGAGCAAAAAGAAACCTTCCGAAGGCCCACATCTGCTGCTTTTACTAACAGATATAAACATGGAGCTCTGTAAAACGCTGTTTTCCCTCCTTACACTGATGGAAAAGGTGATCAGAGACTGGAATGAACTGCACAGAGCAGTGGCAGAGTCCCCATCCCTGGAGGTGTTGAAGAATAGACTGGCTGTGGCCCTTAGTGTGCTGGTCTGGCTGATATGGTGACGTTAGATCATGGGCTGGGCTGGATGAGCTAAGAGGGCTTTTCCAGTCTCAATAATTCTGTGATTGTGTGACTTTTTCCATTTCACTGTGAATGTAGCTCTACAGCTAAAACTGAAACTGCGGTCCAGCAGCACCTATGTTACACACCTCACAAAGAGAAAGGTCAACAAGAACAAAGGCCACAGAAACATTCCATTGCATGGAGAGCCTCCCAGAAAAAGCTACATGAGAGGAGTACAAAGATTTATGCTTACTGAAAAAATTCAAGCGTAGAGGAAAACAGAAATGCTTGTGAGGAGCAAACATACAACAAGCAGTAGGGAGACACTGATACTGAGCTACAACATAATTCTTTGATTCTGCAGAACACAGTTGTGCTTAAACTTGCATGCGCATTTGTACGTAATGCTCATAGACCTATGAAAGGAACAAAAATCACAATTCAAAGTAATTTTACACACACTGTAAAGAATCAAATAAAATCAGGTTCTGATAGGAAAATATTTTTACGCCTTTTTTCCCTCAGCAGATTTTCTGCTTGCTAATTACATTACAAAGGTATTATCTGTATGTTGAACTGTTCATTCCTCTCATCCAAACTGTAGATCTATCCTGGATGTCCAATCTGATTTAGATTTTTTCCACACTAACAAGCATTTGCAGGCTGGTATTTATCAAGTTTCCAAGAGATCAGTGCTCCTCAACCATACTAAGTGGAGCACATATCCTCCTGTAAGAGTTAAAAAAAGAACAATCTCTCACGCTGTTGCTTAAGCTGCTTTTGGGATTGCATTTTAGTTTTTCTTTTCATTTTGAGATGCTAAAGTTCAGAAGATTTTTTTCCTTGCGGGTTCTCAATTTTTTTAGGAGCAGGAAGAAACTAGAGAAGAAAAGAAAATGTAATGAAGACTGGACTTGATATCCTGAAGGTCTGTTCCAGCCATAATGATTCTATAAGAAACTCTTATTTAAAGGAATCTGATTTCAATGACTAGCAAAAGCAAACCACCCAAGATATGGTGAATATTTTAATTTAGAATAGAGTTCAGCCACATTACTGACACTTGCTCCTTGCCCCGTTGCATTAAGCATATTACATATTCTCTGTTACACTGAAAACAACCTCTGCCAAGTTTGACTGTAGCTGCATTGTACTTTCCACGTCTGTGGTTTGGACTTACTCCTGAAACAGCGTAAGTACAGACTTCCTCACCACATCACAGTACTGCATTTATTTCCCAAGGTCATATCTCAACAGCAATAAATCAAGTTTTTGGATTCAAAAAGCTAGACTTTAACTCTTTGGTACCAATGATAAGGATTTTCTAGGTATTAAACAACAGTGAGTTTCTCATTTTAACTGCTGAGCCTTAGGAATTTCATGGTCTACGCAAAGGTTCTCAACACATCATGTGCTCTTTTGATAATATCCTGAAAAACAGAAAAGCACATGAAAGAAATTGCTCTCTGCATAGGTAGTGAAACAGTGAATTTGGTTTGAGAATGGTGAGGTACCATATTTCAAAGACAGATCGTTTCAGGCACTACATGCAGTGGTATGTGCTGTCTGAGCACTTCTCATCTTTGCCTCAGTACTAATGAAATTACTTGAAAAAAGGATGAAAGAGAGAAAATCACTACCAAGGTGCCAACAGAGAGTATTTTCTACCTTATTCCCTTCAGATTGGCCATGTGGGAGAAGAAATACGGCCTGCTTCCTGGAAGGTATTCCCTTGGAAAAGGCAAGAAGAGGCTCAAATCCTTTGTCCTGCTTGCTTCATCCCACCCTCAGCCTTGGCTCTCTCCTCAAACTGCATTTCTGGAACAGACAGTGCTACAGGTTAAATTATCCTCGACGACAGGAGACCATTATGCCTTTTCATCTTTCCACAACTGGTGCTGCTGCTACAGATAAGAATGGTGCTTTCTTCAGGTTCAACTCTTTCCAAGAAAAATCCAGGTAAGGTGACGTGTTAAGGTTTCCACTCGTGCTCACTCTTATCTTTTTTCTGCTACTTTGCTTGTTTGAATTCTTTGGGGCAAACTCAATGTCTGCAGCACTCTGGACAACTGGAAACACCCATGTGGCCTGACAGACCTTGCATCCTTATAACCCTGTCCTGGGGTGGTGGGATCTGTCTGTTCTGCCTGCCTTCTTGCCCTGGTGAGCTCACCACTGTGTTTTATCCATCACTAGGGTTTTTCCACAGACTGCCAGTGATGCTTCCTGTGTATCTGGTCTGTAAACAGCCTCTGGAAGAATGCTGCATGATAAACTGCTGCTATCTGATGCAGCCTAGATTCTTTCCCTTGCAGAAACTTTACTTTAGCAATAACAACTTCAGGACAACTCTTTACAGTAAGTATCCTTAAAGCACCTTAACTGAGTATCTCTTCTGGAAGAGGATGTAGGCTAGCCAGAACAATGTCAGACAGACATGGAATGCAATCATACAAATTACACAATACAACAGAACCTTGCAAGCTTCCTTCACGTCTTCAGTAAAAGGCATCAAATTATCTAATAGATTTGAATGGTTTCAATATCAAAACCCTAAGTTGATGGCACAACAAGCACACTGTAACAGTTCCATACAGCTTCATATGTTTTTAAAGCGCCATTTGTAACCCATACTTTAACAATGTTAATGAGTCAAAATCAGCTAGCGTCTAGCAGATTTATTTTTGTGTAACAGGAAGAGACTAAATAATTCAGTTAGAAGTACATGTGATTTGTAGTAAGGCTGCCACTGCCTTCCCAGTTAAGCCATGTCAGAACAAAGCACAGGGTTTCTCTTTGCAACCTTTGGTCTGTAAGAACAGCTGTCTGTGAGTAATGGTGAGGCACAGCAGAGAGGAAAAGCCACACGATGCCAGCTGGGACACCTCAGGGAGTGTGTCATACCTGGTTTTCCCATTTTGAATGCCATCATCTACCACAGGACTTCTGCCTGCACCAGAACAAACAGTCTGTACTACTCAGCAGTGTTCATACTGCAATAATTGGTGTGCACAAGTATGTTTAACCTGTCAAATGCAGCAGGCATGACTCAATCACTGGGGGGTTAGGTGTCTTAGGTCACTCTGGAGATTGTAACCAGTCAGAGTTCAAAGACTGTCTGGGCAGTTTCCCAGGAAAGTGTACATTAGCAAGTCTTGATATCCTTTTAAAAACATTTTATTTTGGATTTAGCTCAATTCCTGACTTCACCAGTAGAAGAATTCTGTCTCTTTAAAGAGCTTCTGTTTCTATTACATGCAAGAGTATCAAGCTGCTGGAGGTGACCAGTAGCCTGGTTTTGAAACATATTGTGTTTAGTTCCCAAGAGCAAAACTAAGCTGCAGACACCATACTTGCAGATGCTGAAGACACAAGAGTCCTGCAAGAAGTTTAAGTCCTTACACAGCAAACAAAGCGAGGAAGGAATAGTGTTACACATTTAGGAGAGAGCAAAAGTGAAAGGCAGATAAACATGAGGTGAGAGAAGGGCTCACGGGAAGATGGCATGGGTGAATAAACAGGAAAGAAAGCTGCCATAGGCACAACTAATACCGAAAAAAAATGAGTGAGAGACTGCTGGGGAGCATGGAAGAAAATCCAGTCTTGGTGAGCAAAAGGGAGTAACGCTCCTAAAAGTGACAGAGCTGTGTATGGAGAAGCTGCACTCTGTAATTTTCAAACACCTGTCAAACTCACCAAACTCAGTTAATGCCTCAAAAACTCTGAGTGAGGGAGAAGCAACTTCAAAGGCAAAGCTGCCCTGCAGCTGCTGAGGGATGTGCAGTGCAGTGAGAATGTAACAAGCTATTCCATCCCAAGGGCGCATCGAAGGACAAACAACTTCATCTCCCCACTGAGAAAAATATACTTTTCTGCATAGCTTGCCAAGAATAAGATACAGGGTTTCCTCTTCAAGGGATGGAGTGGGTTAATGCTACCTTCCCTCCTTTGTGCACTCACACACCTAGTTGCCACCTATCCTTGTGTCACAGGTGGTGAAGAAATGGCCCTTGCAGACGATAAAAGGGGACTCAGAGAGAGGTGAGCACTTATAGCTCCCTCATCCATCAAGCTGAATATTCTGAAGTGTATGAGACAGCCAGACACATCAAGAATCTAGAGCCAAAGAATAGGGGAAGAAGAACCAAGCAAGATGTCACTGGAGCCCAGGGTGGTGATATGAAACTCTGTTTTCTCTTTTCCTCTTTTTATTCTCCTCTCTTTGAGCACAGCACTAACTTCAGCAAACTCAACTGTTGGTAGACCTGCAGTAAAAAGTCTTCTTAAATTGACCCAAGCAAATCCACAAACTTGCGTCACTCACTTCTCTTCATCTGATTGACTGGGATGTGACAGCTTCAAAGGCAACATCCTGAATGTGCTTATACTTGAAAGAAGTTAGAAGCTAGAGCTGAAATAGATTAAGATTCAAACACAAGCAGTTTGCTGATTTAATCAGAACAGCATCTGTCCAGTTGCATTATGCACATAAACAGCAGTTACTAGAACAACTGAGAATTGGATGAAGAATGTATCATAGTTTGGGTTGGAAGGAACCTTTGAAGTTCCAGCCCCTGTGCTATGAGCAGAGACGTCTTCAACTTGATCAGGTTGCTCAGAATCCCACCCATCCTGGCCCTGAATATATCCAGGGATGGGGCATCCAACACCCCTGGACACCAGGACCAGTGTTGTACACCATCTCTGGAAAACATTTGTCTCTCTAGTCTGAAGAAGCTGCAAGACACTTCCCTTGGATAAACCAAAGAGACAATCTAGCTATGCACCTTTGAGCTTCACATTTCCCCAGCTCTCCTGGAGATTCAATGCACATATAACTAAATGCTTGCCTACTATCAGCCAAGGGAAAGATAAAGACTAGATAAAGCATGTACTGCACTGCCTACACAAAGAGCTGTAGCATGAGAAATATGGCCTTACTCCAGCATAAGTGACCTGCTTGCTTTTCTGAAACTATCAAACAGCTTCAAACTATGCAAGATGCTAAAAACAAAACAAAAACAATTTTCTAAACGTATTTCCTTCCTGTACCAACATCTATTAATCTAAGAAGCAAAACAAACACACTCAGTTTTAGCCAGTGCTGAACAAAAAAGCAGATATGGTACCAATTTGAAGGCAGGCAAATGTTCTTCCCCAAGTGTTTTAGCTTGAAAAACAACCATCTTATTTTACAGCACAGAAAAATATTTCAGTCTATTTATTCAAATATGTACAAGTTATTTTCTCTCTCATCTTTTGTCTAGATTAGACAGAAGCTGTTGGCCAACAGATTCTGACAAATGTACTGAGGAAAAAACTAGCTGACACAAGACATGAGGGCTTTCAAGAACAGAAGTCCAAGCTCAAATTTAACTAATGCCAAACATGCTAAGGAATAGACAAGACAGTAAAATCTTCCCATCAAAATACATCAACTAGTATCTACTGCCACAGTTTTCACTTTGGTTCAGAAAAGGCCTCAAATCTCAGCTTCGAGGACGGAAAAGCATTAAATAGTTTAAATATTTTAAAAACATTTTTGCAAACAAACATATAGAACACGACGCTTTTAAACATTCTGTTGGCATTTACTGGAATAGTCTTCATAACTAACAGCTCCGCTTGCCTTGATTAACACAGCCAATCCAAATATGTCAGAAGTACTCATGCCATACCATATTATCTTATATGTGATGCATACAAGCTCTACACAGAAGAGAGTCTGTATTTTCTCACACTAATCATGAGAGTAATTTTTGATAAGCATTGTACAGATAGTCCACTAAATGAAGTGGCATTGTTTCTACTTCCTTATGCATCAGGAAATAAACAGAACACCCACAGAATCACAGAATGGCTGGGTTTGGAAGGGAACTTAAAGATAATATAGTTCCAACCCCCCTGCCTTCATTTCTTACTGAGTTCAAAGCAGCTAGAATAGAACAAGAGCTGTGCAAAATTGCATGTTTTTCTTGCTTTAAAAAAGTGCCCATTTTAGTAACAATCAATCAATCAGAGAGTGGGGCGAGGAAAAATACATGCTTTCTGCCTATAATCAAGGCATGAAGGAACTCTAATCAAACCTAGCCTAGACTCTCTAATAAGTAGAAGAACATCTCCTACTTATTTAATATTTCATCCTTACAGAATAAATAGAATATTTGGAGATACTGACAGGAGACATAATCTACTTTCAGTCCAAACTACAGACATGATATGATCAGGGAAAATTAAATTCAATTGCTTAGAGACAGTAGCTAGCAAGTAGTGAATGGGAATCCAAGCAACTTCATTTTTTTCAGATGCTCTGGAACAAGCAACACTGAGTACTATTTGAAATGCTGGTTCACAAAAAAAACCCTAAACAAAGGAACATTAAAACCAGGCAGAGCAGACACAAGCAAGACATTAAAACAGCTAAACAAACATTAAGAATAATTCTTCCTTACATACAGTAAAAGAACCAAAATACAAGTTTACTTTGAAGAAAGGAAGAGTTGAATTAACCCTTTTAGTTCATCTGTTCCGCTCTAGCCAAAGAGGCAGATCAACAGAATATAAATCACAGACAAAAGAAGTGGCTGCAAGTACTGATAGCATATTGATTGAGCGTATCATCAGAATACTGTCAGAATGGGAATATGAAGCACTGCACAGAGCACTAGTAATGTCTTCTTTCCTTCAAGTGGTACCTCAGACAGCATTTTGTTCAAAAGGGAGTTAATTTCACCTTCTTGTTGCAATTAAATATTTCTTGCTCAAACAAATGGTAATAGTTGTTACTGGTGAGGGACACAGGAGGGGGAAGGGAAGCCTGTGACATGTCAATTGGATGTCAGAGAGGTTGTTAGGCAAAATGAGCTGCTGATACATAAAGGGGAAGGAGGAGAAGAAAGGCTGCTGTGGGAAAAAATGTTGCCAGCTGTCACCGAATTTGCCTGCTTAGATTCTCAAGGCTTCAGACAAGCAAACATAATAATATATAAACATGATTTTCATGTTCACTTACCACTGAGGGTTCACTGAGGCCAGTAAAACTTACTGCTTCGGTAAATCTGCACAGATTATATGAAAGAGCAGACTATTCTAGAAAAGAAAGTCTGTCCCAAATTTCCACCGGCTCAGAAAGGCTTACCATAATTCAGGGATCATCTCCTGTAAGACATGATGCAAGCAGAGCTCCAGCTCCAATGCACTCAGGGAAAAATGTACCCCACAGGGATACAAAATTGAAGGGATACAAGTGTCAGTTTTGTTGAAATCTGCTTTTCTGTAAACCAAAACATCTTCAACCAGACTGTTACTTAATCCCAGTTTTGGAATGGGATGCAAGCTTTCCCCTCCCCTGCAGCACATATACTACAGCACCCAGCTACTTTACCCTAAAACATCTAAACACGTATCATACAATAGCAACACCACTAACCAACAGCACGAGGATAATTTCCTATACAGAATGCACTGTAAACATAAGTACCAGACCTTCTGTGAATAAACCTCCAAGAAATCTCTTAAGCCTTTGCACGTTATGTTCCAGCAGGCACAAGCAGCTTCTCTCCTGCAATACTCAATCTGATCTCCCAGTTACGTGCGATAAGCTGGGAAGCATATGGGTATCACGTTAGCAGCAAGTTATTAGATCCTAACTCTCCTAGAAAGTTAATCAGACTTTTGAATAAAACTGCTTAGAAGAAAACAAAAAAGAAAGTAAAAAACCCATAGCTTTGAATTAATAGATGTAAACTTTTGTTACTTTTCTGATTCATTAATGTCTGTAAATGTCTGAGGGGTGGGTGTCAGGAGGAAGGGGCCAATCTCTTTCTACCAGTGCCCAGTAATAGAACAAGGAATAATGAGGATAAGCTAAAAGATAGGAAGTTCCACCTCAATATGAGGAGAAACTTATTTCCTGTGAGGGTGATGGAACTCTGGCACAGGCTGCCCAGAGAATTTGCGGAGTCTGTTGCATTGGAGACTTTGAAACCCACCAGGATGCAGCCCTATGTGATCTGCCGTGGGTGATCCTGCTCTGGCAGGGGGGTTGGACTAGATGATCTCCAGAGGTCCCTTCCAGCCCCGACATTCTGTGGCTCTGTGATCTACTTAAAAGAAAGTCTCACTAGCAGGGCTTTGCAGAGAGAAAGTCTTCGCATTGCTACAACCTTGTAACCAACAGAGCCTGTTCAAAATGGGCTTACAAAAGAAGTGAAAACTAATTTTTATAAAGCCTTAGAAATCACAGCAGCAAGGACATAGGGCACCAATAATCAATTTTTCAAAACTCTTGATCACAGAATCATTCCAGTTGGAAAAGACCCTTGGGATCAAGTCCAACATAAACGCTACTCTACAAGTTCACTCTAAACCAGATACCCCAACACTACATCTAAGTGACTTTTAAACACATCCTGGGATGCTGACTCAACCACCACCCCTCCCAACTTGGTGTCATCTGTCAACTTACTGAGGGTGCACTCAATCCCCTCATCAAGATCATTGATGAAGATGTTGAACAGGAGTGGCCCCAGCACTGAGCCTCGGGGAACGCCACTCGTGATTGGCCTCCAAGCAGATTTAGCTTCATTGACCACAACTCTCTGGGGCCTGGCCATCCAGCCAGCGTTCCACCCAGCAAAGGACATGCCCGTCCAAGCCATGTGCAGCCAGCTAATTCATTAGGATGTTGTGGGCGACAGTGTCAAAGGCCTTACTGAATTCCAGATGGACTACATCAACAGGCTTTCCCTCATCCACTAAGCAGGTCATCTTATCATAGAATGAGATCAGGTTTGTTAAGTGGGACCTGCCTCTCATGAACCTATGCTGACTGGGCCTGATTGCCTGGTTGACCTTTAATTGCTCTGTGATTGCTCTCGAGATGATCTGTTCAATAGCATTCCCTGGCACCAAGGTAAGACTGACAGGCCTGTAGTTGCCAGGATGCTTATAGAACATGAAGAAAATTGCAGCCATTTTCTCAGCAGAGCTTTTATTTAAGCTGTATCAACAACAACTCTTTAAAAGCCAAACTGGCATGCTAGCTTCATATAGATCTTGACAGGAAGACTTAACATTAAAAATATATCATATGCCATGCTTTAATTTCTCTGAATAAACAGTCTCTCCAACCATTCTCAAATTCCTTAGTAAAAACAGTCTCTTACAAAGTCAGTAACTCACCACAGAGGAACGCTCCCATCTGGTCCATATTTGGAATACAGAGTATTCCTTGGATTTTGACAGACTCCTTTGGATTTTGTCTGAGTCCAGCATTTGTGTCACTGATACACAAAGATGGATGATGCACACACAGATTCCTAAGGCAAAAACTGCTGACCAGTCTAAAACCAAGTACAGTTTGCATTTGTATTTTTAAAGGAAAAACAATTCATTAATGGGATAAGAAAGTGTATTTAAGCAACTGTACAACTAAACAGAGGAGTGAACTAAGCTACAAAACCTCAATGTGACAGCAGCACTCCGTTAGGTTACTGCTTTCTTCCACTGTATACTTCCTACTTGCTATACAGAAATATCTGGGGAAAAGGTTTTTTATCAGGAAGAAACTAATAATTCTAACCATGGAGCACTAGGTTTCACTACTGGTTTACTGAACTCTTTCACTCTTTTCAAAATGGCTTTTAAATTCAATATTCAATTAGCTAAATCAGAAAATGTTGCCAAATATCACACGCTTAATTGCTTCTCTGACATAGCTTTAGATATCAGCCTTTTAAGTAAGATCTTAGCTTTCTTCATAGTCCCAGAACTCATTAACAACATTATAATCATTTGCCTAAACCGTTCTGCATGATGAAAAGAATATTTAATTTCTCTTAAAATCAAATGCTTAATTTGTTGTTTATTCTTAAGTGCATATGAGCTACATTACTTCTTGTGTAAAGCTACCAAACCAACACGTGAAGCAGTTGTGTAAGCATGAAACTTAGTCTAATTCCAGCCATAAATGAACAGTCTAAAATGCTGAAATACACTGATGAGAGGTGAACAGATTGGACACTTCACACATGGAGGTCCAAATTACTGCACCAAGAGAAGCCATCCCAGGCAGTAAGCATGTATAAAGGTATGCCTTGTTTCCAAAATTAGTAATAGTCAGAGTAAGTCTTAGCCATGAAAGTTAGCACTTTTGGGATGATGGGAACTATTCCCAAGTGACTTCAGTAAATGAGAGGCAGCCATCCTTTTGTATTTCACTGCAGCCACCAAGCAGTGACTAATAGTGACTTAATAGGGTTATTTTTAGGAGTGTAAGGAGTTTACAATGTCTGCTGGCCAAATGCCATCTAGTATGAGGCAGGATCACATCATCCACTTGAGTTTACTTTGATCATCCCTTTCCTCTCATACTACTGGACCTTTATTCACTCTGCTCAGAAGACATTGCGGGTGACACGCATTTGTTTTACAGTGTCCAAAGCAAGAGGATGAAAGGAAGAGGATACACTTATCTACTAAAAATGCCCTAAGATTTCTCAAGTTTCCTAAGCTGCCCTGAGAAGCCCTCCTTCCTTCAGGAAACAAATATCAGCAGGTATCAGATGAATGCATGACAACCATCTAACCAGCCTGCAGATTTAGGAATCCACATGTAGGCTGAGAAGATGCCTGCTCACACACGCACACACACACCGAGCACTTTACATGATGCAAAGGCAACTACTGGAGTGGCACTGATTAAATGCTCACTTGCCTGTTTCGCTAGGTAGCGCCACAGCTTGGTTAATACCCTCAATACAACCGCATGATAACATCTGCAGCGCCACCTCAGTACTCAGCTAGCAGACGTGTACAAAGCAAGGCTGTGTCAGCCTTCGCACAGAATATCCCTACTGCCAGTGATCACAGAGATAGATGCGCTTGCCCTGGTGACTCAGAGCTAAGAGATTTTCTCATGAAACTCTGCAGTGACTAGCCACACTTCCAGGCTCAGGTGCAAACTCTGTAAGAGATGTTTTTATTGAAAAGGGATTATATAAGCTAGTATAAGATTCCTGTTTTCACTTTCCAGGAAAGATTTGGGATGACAATGATACAAGTCATGCTTGTTCGTATTTGTCTCTTGGGAGCACAGGTCAAGATCAAAAGAGAAAATAACTGAAGATTGAACTGTGTCCCTGCATCAACCTGGAAACATTAAATGTTTAACTTGTGAGCCTGAAATATACTATCTTCTCCAATGGTTCAGCTACCATCTAATTCTTTAAATCACTGCCACCTACTGAATTCTGCACTGATAGAGACGTCTGCATTCCTGTTCATTTGCTAAAGATCATTCAGTTCAAACCGCCCCTGCACAGACAGGGGCACCTTCACTAGACCAGGTTACTCAGGGCCCCATCCAACCTGGTCTTCAACACTTCCAGGAATGGGGCAGCCACAACTTCCCTCAACAACCTGTTCCAGCATCCCAGCATCCTCACAGGAAAGAATTTGTTCCTCATGTCCAACCTTAATCTCCCCTCTTCAAGTCTGTAACCCTTTCCCTTTGTCCTCTTGCTACACACCCATGTCAAAAGCCCTACTCCAGCTTTCTTGTAGACCCCTTCAGATACTGGAAAGCTGTGTTTCTCAGAAGATCCACCATGATAGAAGCTGCTGATCTTACAAGCATGAAGCAAGTTGTAGCTAGCTATAGGTGACTTAGAATTGTTATCTAAAGATTAGCTAAAAAAAAAAAGAAAAACCCATAAGCTCCCCACTCTCTCACTGCAACAAATATTTCAGGAGCAAGGTGACTTTTTTTGAGGAAGCAGCCAGCAGATGACAGAAACATGCAGATCAATTTTCTCATCATGATAAAGACCTCACCCACTAGGGCTCTTACATTTCAGATGACAGGTACTGTGATCTCTGGAGCAGGTGCAGATCAAAGGTGACAGTAAGGCAAATTACCCTTCTTGCCTAATCTATGCACTGCCTTGACTTTTTCTCCTCTGGTGTAAAACCTGAGGAGTGTTCACACATTTCAAAACTATAGAACCCTTCTATGCTATTTCCACTGTTTCAAAAAAACAAAACTGTAGTTCAAAAGGAAACACTTCACAAACAGTGATTATCTCATGAAAAACCACTGATCATTGGACCAACAAACAGAAAACCTACATAAAAAAAAGTCACAACAACCCACTGCAGTGCTACAGGTTTGGGGAAGAGTGGCTGGAGAACTGCTTAGTGGAAAAGGACCTGAGGGAGCCGACTGACACCGGCTGAACAATGGAGCTGGTGAAGGGCCTGGAGGACAGGTCTGATGAGGAGAGGCTCAGGGAACTGGGGCTGCGTAGTTTGGAGAGCAGAAGGCTGAGGGGAGACCTTATTGCTCTTTACAGCTGCCTGAAAGGAGGCTGTAGTGAGGTGAGGGTTAGTCTTTTCTCCAAAGTCACTAGTGACAGGGCGAGAAGAAATGGCCTCAGGACAAGAAGAAATGGCCTCAGGACGTGCCAGGAGAGGGTTAGATCAGGACAAATGTCTTCTGTGACAGAGTTGGAACAGGCTGCCCAGTGGAGTCACTGTCCCTGTGTACATGTGACACTAAGGTACAGAGTTTATCGGGCAGGGTGGGGTTGGGTTGATTGTTGGACTCTTATCATATTGGAGGTGTCTTCCAACCTTAATGATCCTATAAGTATTTAATTAAAATATTGGATTTTCTTATTTACAAACTGAACTTCCTTTTAGCATCACAAAAAAAGCCCAACAAACACAACCCAATAAATATTAGGTAACCTTGGAGTACTGTCTATCAAAATTTCACATTCAGGCAAGTGTCAGTGATAGAATTCTAACCAAGCTGAAATCAAAGGCATTTTTCCTAGACCCTATGTGAATACTCTCAACAAGACTTTACTTGTTCAAATGGCACCACCATGGCAAAAGGTCTCAGAACACAAGTCTTGGATAGGTGAGCAAGTCTTTCCAGCACCAAACCCGAAGTCTAACAAGCAAAAATGGCAACACAGTCACTGGCCTTTCTTCCTCCACCTCCTCATTCCCCCCACAAAAACTGCTGTTAAAAAACACGCAAAAGCATCAAATATTGCGGAAGGAAGCAAACGATGTTTTGTCTTGAGTAGAAAAAAATTAACAAGAATTTTCTTGACTTCTTTTTCTGCAGCTGATCAGACATTGAACTACAAAGAAACTTACCTAAGTAGAACATCTGACACACTGCCTGCATAAATGACAGAATAAAGCTGAAATTCCTTTAGAACTCCGCTTAAGCACTGTTCAAAGAAGAGCACTTTCAACACTAGTGCCATAGGAAGAGATTGCCACAAAAACATAGGTTTTAATATACATTATAATGCATGTCATTAATTACAGCTAACACAAGCATATTCAAAAGATATTCTGTGAGCATTTTCAGGTGGAATAAAATATTTAGATATCAAGTTTATCCCCCCATGAGGATGGTCCAAAACTGGGCTGAACTTTAGCATCCTCTCAATTTCTTGAGACTCTAATGAAACAACAGAATACCAAAAGAAATATGGTTTGCAAATAGTTTCATTATCAATTTGATTGCCAAGTTACTACTTGGTCCTCAAATATTAAGTGTAAGGATGTTTACTAAGCAGTCCAGATACATCACTTACTGAAGTGAAAGCCAGAAGTTCCTCTTCAGTTAATTTGTGCATTGGATTGTTCTTCTGGAAGTCTATACTGTAAAGAAAAAATAAAACAAAATAAACCACTGCTGATTTAACCTTCAGTTATGCAGAAAGCATTTGTTACACTTGCAGAAATCTGAAGGACATTCTGGAAAGCTGTTACAATGACAAATGGGATCATGGTATGTGCTGAAGACCTAGACCTAGGAGCAGTCACAGAAGAAAAATCACGGTCTCACAGTATCACAGTAATTACAAGGTTGGAAAAGACCTTAAAGATCATCCAGTCCAACCTAAATCCAAATAAACCAAGTAAACCTAACATCTAGATCATGCCACTCAGCACCTCATCCAGCCTAGCCCTGCATACCTCCAGGGACGGTGACTCAACCACTCCGTGGGTAGCCCATTCCAAAACTGGATCACTCTTTCAGTGAAAAATCTTTTCCTAATGTCAAGTCTAAACCTCCCCTGATGGAACTTAAGACCACGACCTCTCGTCCTGTCTCCAGTGGCCAGGGAGAACAGATCGACCCCTGCCTGACTACAACCACCCTTCAGATAGTTATAGACAGCGATAAGATCACCCCTGAGCCTCCTCTTTTCCAGGCTAAACAAACCCAGCTCCCTCAGCCTCTCCTCATAGAGCTTATCTTCCAGCCCCTTTACCATTCAAGTTGCCCTTCTTTAGACTTGTTCCAGCACCTCGACATCCCTCTTAAACTGAGGGGCCCAGAACTGAACACAACACTCCAGGTGTGGTCTAACCAGTGCCAAATACAGGGGAAGGACAATCTCCCTTGACCTGCTGGCCACACCATTCTTGATGCAGGCCAGGATGCCATTGGCCCTCTTGGCTGCCTGGGCACACTGCTGACTCATGTTAAGTTTGCTGTCCACCAGTACCCCCAAGTCTCTCTCTACCTGAGAACTCTCCAAGAACTCCATTCCCAGCCTGTAGTTCTGCCTGGGATTGTTATAACCAAAATGCAGAACACGACACTTAGACTTTAGGGGTCCAAGCCATTCTAGCAATGCCTTTCCAAGTTCATAGAATCATTAGAGATTGGAAGGAACCTCAAAAGATCATCTAGTCCAATCCCGTTACCACAGCAGGATCACCTAGGCCAAGTCACACAGCAATGTCCAGGAGGGTCTTAAACACCTGCAGTGAAACAGACTCCACAACTCCCCTGGTCAGTCTGTTCCAGTGCTCCATCACCCTCACTGGGAAGAAATTCCTTCTCATAGTTATGTGGAACCTCCTATGTTGCAGCTTACATTCATTGCCCTTTGTCCTGTCACTAGATGACATTGAGAAGAGCCTGGCTCCATCCTCCTGACATCCTACCTTCAAATATTTATAGACATTAATGAAGTCACCCCATAGCTTCTCCTCATAAGGGAGGTGCTCCACTTCCTTCATCATCATCATTGCTCTACGCTGGACTCCCTCCAGAAGCTCCACATCCCTCTTGAACCTTTACATCCTCTTTTATTCTTGCTAGGATCAGTAGTGTTAGACTCTGTCAATACAGAAATCTAACTACGATTCCTCCTTCCTGTTTTGAATTGTGAGGTTCTGAATTTTGGTGAAGAGATTAGTTGAAAAAGAGCAAAGTATATTAACACTTTTTCTCCTACTGAAAAAAACTCGCACTGTTATTGATGGGATTTATTAAAAGCTTTAGAAAACACTGCTAGGAAACAATTCTGTAATCTATCTCACCAGGGGTTTTCCTTCCTTGAAAAATTCTTTCCACAAAACCAGTAAAGTAATAAAAAATTTCTCTGCCTCACTAGCATTTTTCCTTTTTGAATAACAGCTGTTATAACTGATTCAGAATGCTGACAAATGTTAAAGAGTATTGTTTTATTTTTTACATAACTCACATGAATCTTCTTCAAACAGATGAAGCTGTATTAAAATTCAGAATACAGAAAGGATCGAAATCTCTGGAGTATTTAATAACAATAATGAAGTAGCTCACAAAATATAATTAAGGAGTCCAAACAATTGCTCAACCAAAAGAATCAAAACTTGTACTAAATCATTCTTTCAATAGAACATAAAATTGTAAGAGTCTATAACGTGAAATTCAGAGGTCCTGGACAGGCCGGAGAACTCGGTCCACTGAAACTGCATGAGGTTCAATTAGTTCAAGGGTAAAGTCCTGTATCTGGGTTGGGGTAATCCCAAACACAAACGTATAAAATAGTTTTGGCCAGAAGAGACTTTCAAGATCATAGAGTCTAACCTTTTCCTAGCCCTATCAGCACCACTAAACCATGTCCACCAACACAACATCTACCCTTCTCTTAAACACTCCAGGGATGACAACTGAACCTGTCTGTGGGCAGGCTGCTTCACTGCCTGACAGAAAAGAAAATTCTTTCCGTTTCAGGAAAGAAATTCCTCCTGACATCCAACCAGAACCTCCCATGGTATGGCTTAAGGCCATTTCCCCTCATCCTATCACTCACCACTAGGAAGAACAGCTACTTCAGCTATTGGAAAGCTGCCAGAAGGTTACCTGGGAGCCTCCTCTTCTCCAGGCTGAACAACCCCAACTTGCTCAGCCTGTCCTCACAGGGGAGGGTGCTTCAGCCCTCTGATAATTTGAATTGTTCTCCTCTGGACGTGTTCTAGGAGCTCTATGTCTTTTTTTATGACATTTCACACCAGGAAACATGTACTTAGGTAATTCCACATGACCTTATATATGATCCTATGGAATCACCATTAAGTGTTTTCTAAAAGTTGCAACAATTTTCACTTTGTTCTGCTATCCACAAACAGTTCTACATGCTGCTGATTTTGAGTTCATGTTATTTAGCTACAAAAAACTCTGCTGAATTAAGGGACATTTGCTGTAAAACAAATACTAGGAGGCACAGCAAAATGTATAGGGGAAAAAATTGCTCATATACTTTACCTTCAGGCTGCCTTTCTGCAACAAATCAGATCACTGTCTCAAAGCTTATTTGCCTTAGAACAAAACAGCTTAACGCTGACAATGGCAGTTGGTAGCAACGTGACTTAGTATCAAATCTTCTCTCCATTCATGACTGAAGCAGCCTCAGTTGCTTAACATTATCCCCCACACTGAATGGCATTTATCACTCTTCTGGAGAAGAAAATGCTTAACTCTTTTTTACAGTAGTAATTTTTAGTGCCTTAAACAAGATTCTTGCCTTGAGATCTGCCAAACTCACACATGACTTGGATTACAACACACACACAAAGCTTTTAGCTCTTCTGTGCCATTTTCAAAATCCATGCAGCATCTAAGTTCTGAAAGCCCAGAAAAGGAAAAAAAAGACCAAGCAGAAAACAACCTTAGGTGCAAAACCAAGAAGACTTTAAACTTTAGCTTGTAACTAGCAAAGGACACTCTGAATTGGTACAAGCATTCCCATTGCACTGAAGAGTGGAGCAGTGTTTCGCTTGAAAGATACGCTTGATCGTCATAGGAAGCTGACCACCACAGACTTTGAAATATGTTTTCAAAGTTTACCACAGTGTCATCACCACACGGTAGCTAATGCCACTTGACATTTTAAACATGATTATTCCGATGCACAAAGAAGCAGATGCTTTTCCAGGAAAAAGAACAATGATGAAACATTGCTGGAATTCTGCACTGGACACTAATGTTCACTTAGAGGTAACTGAAAATGCAGTCCACACATAATGCAAACCTTTTAGCATTGTAACCACGGTAAGTGATAAGAAAAGCAATAAAGTCACATCAACTCACCGTGTCATTTTTTTATCATCACAATGATTCATGGGGCATTTTTTGAAGTTACTATGAACGAACTCACCATATTCCAAGGATTACAGCAAGCTCTTCTGCGCACAAATCAGGCACCTGGTACTGATCAGCTTCTGCTAATTTTATCTCATTAAGCACTGTATCATCATTTAAATCGTAGTTCTGTTAGAGAGGGGGGAAAAAAATTAAAATAGAGACCGTTGCGGAGAAATTTATGGCTTTGAAGCATGAAAAATTATAAACCATTTCAAAAAGGGTAATGCAAACATCAGAAAAAGACACACTAAGGGCCACAGCCAGTCTGTCCTTAAACACCTCCAGGGATCAGGACTCCATGACTACCCTGGACAATCCATTCCAGGCTCTGATCACCCTTTCCATGAGGAAGGGCTTCATAACATCCAACCTAATCCTCCCCTGGCAGTTTCAGTGCCGGCCCTGTCATCCTGGTGCTAGTAGCTTGGGAGGAGAGCCTGACCCCACCCTGACTACAACCTCCCTTCAGGGAGTTGGAGAGAAGAAGAAGGTCCCCCCTCAGTCTCCTGCAGGCTAAACACTCCCAGCTCCCTCAGCCTCTCCTTGTCAGCCTTTCCCTCCATGGCAGAAATAAAAACTCTGATTTTTTAGTTGGGTGTTTTTTTCAGAAGCAGACCATGTGAACAGAAAGCCTAACACTGCTGAACAGACAGCCTGAGCACCTTATAACAGAATTAAGTGATGCAGCTGCTCACACCTGCACAAAATTCAACTCCCTACCTGAAGCCAAATCCCCTTCCTTTCCAGCATCACATTCATAGTTCTCAGGAAGAACACTTGTGCATTATTTCCAAGACATATTCAGCAAAATTTTAGCAGCAAAGTACAGATAACATAAGCATGACTATTTTTAAAGCTTCCAAATACCTCGATTTTCTTTCTGAAGCTAAACTTCACCAGCTTTGGGTCTGCTCACTACAAGAACGTATGAATCTAGCTTTTTATTAGTAAGGGTCACATATATCAGTGAAGTCTAAAACAGCATTGCCATTTTAAGTGAAACGCTGTCATTATTTTATTCTAAACTCAAATCCTCATCAGATTATTGACTACAAAGGCAAATTCTTCATATAGTTGTGAATAACTAGAAACAAGTGCATTGGGTTTGCATCTGGTGGGGATTTTAGAAGCTCCCTCAGCTCCAAGTCATGCCCACCTCTGGCTAAGGCTGAGCCAACCAGTGCCTTTGCTGTAACAGATTTATGAGAGAAAACACCCGTTGGGAGAGTTCTTTTGTTTTGGGATTCTTTGTTAGAGAGAAGAGGGTATGTGGGAGACACAACCACTCAAACACCCAAAGTGAGTGAGGAAGGAGTGGGAGATGCACACCAGGGAAGCCATTTCTCTTCCCCCCCATAGTGACATGGCAGGCTGAGCCCCTGTAGCCCTTAGACATGGACAGTGGAGCAGAATCCTATTTGCAGCTCACGAAGACCCTACAATGGAACACGGGATTGCACCCAAAGAAAGCTGTCACTCTATGGGAGTCCCATGCTCTGTCACTGGGATCCACCTGCAGAATGGGTCCATGGTGGTTGAAGTTCGTGGAGGACTGCGGGGAGAGGCTGCATACTGCTGCAGTGCAAGACTGTAACAAGTTTATCCCTGAGGAGGAAAGACTGGCAAAATCAGCACAGAATGGACTTGGACTGACCATAACCCCTATTTTCCTTGCCCCTCTGTACCACTGTGAGGAGAGGAGGTACAAGGGCTAGACGTGGGAAGAAGGGAGGGGTAGGGAGGAGAAGATCTTAAGATATGGTTGTTCTTTCTCACTAGCTTACTCTGACTTAATTGGTAAGCTGGTAGTGGTTTTGTTGTTAAAATTCAATTGATTTTACTTCCCCAAGTCTGTCTTTAGTCTGTGAGCACAACTGGTGAGTGAGCTTCAGAACATTTTCAATTTAAGAAATCAAAACAACTCTTCTCAAACTCATACCATTGTTAAGTTTTCTAGAGGTGTAGGAGCCAGATTTAGATCACTGTGAGGAAGGAGGAATTCATCTGTTCTTCGGACCTCCAAAATAAGCTGTGCAACGTATTTTTCTTGAAATCGTGTTCTCTTCCCCAAAGCACCTACAGAAGATGAACATGAGTTTCTATTCACAAAAATTAAAAGTCAGTCCACTAACAACATGCTCACAAAAATGCAGTCTGTGGCTATCTATGACATACAGGCACAGCCAGACAGGTCTTGCGAAGCTACTTTTAGGTAAATTCTCCATGCCCCACCATATTTCTCTTAAAAACTCAGTCATTAAGTTTCACCAGTTCCCTACTTATTCCCTAGCAGTAAACCACAACCAAGCATTCAATTTGTCCGGTAAAAGTTAATAACACAAAAACATTTAAGCAAATTAAAATTCCACAACACAGAAACATAGGGTTGGAAAAGTTCTTTAAGACCACTAACCTAGATGTCCCAAGCCCACTGCTAAACCACATCGCTAAGGTCTCTACCTAAAGGGTTTTAAACACAGCTAGAGATGACAATTCAACCCCCTGCCCGGGCAGTCTGTTCCAAGGCCTGATATCACTAAAGATGCAGTAAGAATGCAGTAAAAGAGTTTTTCCTAATTAACCTAAACTTCGCCTGCTGCAGCCTGAGGCCATTTCCTCCTGTCTTGTCACTTATTAAACCTTACAGGCCATTATTTTAAATATTTCAGATCTTCATTTGAAGACTTAGGTCTATGAAGAGGGATCACAGATATGATTTTACCAAGGCAGGCTACTAAATTCATCAATATTCAGAACACACATTGTGAAATTCCTCTCAGTGTTGTTTCTTCAGTTATTTAGCTGATCCTCAGACAATTTCTACAAGTTTTACGGTAGCAAAGGATATAAAAAACAAACTGAAAACAAAAACATGTCTTTCCTCTCAGCAATCTGTGTGCAAGCTGCAATGAAGAACTTACAGAACAATTTCTGCTCTGAATGGTAACTCAGAATAAAAGAACTCTAACTAGAGCCAAAATGGAGCTAAAAATAACCCTATAAAATTTGGTTGTCTTACTTATTATTATGAAACAATGCTCAGATAATGTGAATTGTGAGAGTGACCTAACAGAAACAAAGGACTGGATGCTGATCCACTGATGCTTTTACACATCCAGTAAACATCAAGTTCTTACATTCATAATGAATTTGAAAATTTTGCAGGTCATGAAACTCTTCGTGGTAAAGCTGATTGACTGCTCACATCACAAATGCCTGGACATGGCCACTATCGGTAAGAATCACCTGGCACAGGCACTTGCAATAGCAGTCATCCCTTTTTCTTCCTAGAGGTGGAAAGAGAGCAGCAGGGAAACCAGAAATTAAAATGACTGCTCCTTTTCTGCCAATCATCTTTTTTAATGGGAATGCCCTACATCATGAGAAACCACACTGAAGATCCAGGCAAAGTCTCATACATCCAGGAAGGCTTCTAGTGCTACAACAACCTCCTCTACAAAGAAGAGAAGGGTCCTGGTTATTGGAGACTCACTCCTGAAAGGGACTGAGGACCCAATATGCAGAACTGACCCCCATCATAGGGAAGCCTGCAGTTTACCGGGAGCCCGAATCAGGGACATCACTCGGTTGCTCCCTAACCTGGTGAGGTCAGCTGACTATAAACCACTGCTGATTGTCCAAACAAGTGGGGAGGAAGCTGTATTCCATACTCTGAGGGGAAAGAAGAAAGACCTTAAGGCATTACAGTGGCAAGACAATGTCTTACATTTTTTTAAAGATATACACACATATCACATGTAGTTAGGATGGAGGGGAAATATGCTTCTTCATACCACCATAAACTCTCACAAAAGAGAAGAAACATACACACAGCTTTTACTTTCTATTTAATATTACAAGTTTCCAGGGATGCATTACTGGGCATGAAAAAGTAAGCACAGACAATACACAGATCTCAGAGTTCAGCACCATTAATCCTCCAGATCTGTTGATCATAAAATTTATTTGGATTGCCAGCCTTCGTTTTAGTAAATTTATATGCGAGAAGGACTCCAGTCTTCTCTTTCCTTGGAAACCGGTTTTTTGGAGTTACTGATGCTTGTGACTCATTATGAGGGATAAAAGGATGCTTTTCAATAAATGTAGCACAAACATGGATTACTGGGACTTCAAAAAGTATGCAAGCCAAAGCCAGTATTATTTATCACACATTTCTAGAATAACTTTGAAAAACATTGGTTCTAAATTCTCTCTTTAAGAGCAGCATAAACTTCCACGACATCATAAAATGTTTAATGAGTAAGGATTACAAACCATTAAAGAATAAAAGACCTCCTAAAATCTCTTCCTAAAAAGGAAATTCCTTTCAAAAGTCTTAAAAATGTCTTTGCTAAAGGTTGAATTTTTACATTAAAGTGAAGTCTTTTTTGATGATGTAACATTCCTTCCAGTTAACCCAAACATGCATGTCAAATGAGTTTGTCTAGAAAATGCAAACAATTCCATTTGTTCAGTTGTGCTAATTAGCCCTCAGGTCAGACATCCTTCTTAACTATTCTAAAAGATTTATCTCCATGAATCTGTTCGGAGTGTCAACATTTTGCAAGAGACTATATCACCACAATCCCTCTCTGGGGCTAGCATAAGCTCTTGCTAAAGTAATCAAAAATAGAAATAATACTATCACATCCAAACTTCCTCCCCACCCCTAAACAAAAAGGTTATTTTCCCAGGTTAGTTTTAAGGAAATTATTAATCTAAAATCTAAAAATCTCCTATAAAAGGAATGAAAGATCCAACACATAGCTGTAAGCTGAGTATCAGTGAATAGCTACGTGCCACTTCGATTTTACATCTCCTCAGTTAATTACATTTTTATAGCTTGAGTATCATCACTGGCAGTGTTCTTTAATAAAAAGAAAATGTCAGTTGATTTTAAACAAAACCACCTTGTAGTATCAGCTTTACAGTACATGCCACACAGAGAACACATGACACATACAGTTTACGTCACACATACGAAAAACAGGTAGGAACAATTGAAACTTGCCCTATTTTTCGTCCTGCTTGGGCTGGGGGGTTGGAATTGAGGATATCTGGAGTTCCCTTCCAGCCCCTAATACCCTGTGAAGTGCAGAGCATTCCTTCAAACACACACAGGAGACTTTCTCTTACATTTTAAGCAGACATCATTGTGTACAATCTACTCTCAGTGACACAAAAACATTATGCTACAGGATTTATACTACAGATTTTTCAAAGTAATCCTTTAAAACCTTAAATCCTTAAAAATTTGAAGAAATGAAGTTTCTTTGAAGTTGTTTGGTTTTGTGAGAGTTCTCTTGTGTGGGGTTCTTTGTTTTTGGTGGTTTGTTAGTTTTTTGCATTTGGTTGGGTATTTTAAAAATTAAAATAATAAACTGACTCAGGATATAAACAGAGATTGCTGTAGCTCCAAGCTAAACACAGAAGAACAGCTAACCTAATGATACATAGTGATCTAACAGGTTAGGAGGCTGCGAGTTTCAGTTCCTTAGTGCTCTCATCTACTAAGTCTATTGAAAAAAACATATGTAAAGGGTTTTGCATTTCTACTCAGGCGTAATCTTAGTCATTTTGATTACCTGGCAGGACCAGCTCAATCAGCTCAAACCCACATCTATACACATAATTTTAAATTAAGTTGCTAGTGCAGCAGTCTGATCTGCCTGACTCCAAAGACGGTTCTGAAAGGACCA
The DNA here is from genome assembly GCA_013400115.1 of Rhinopomastus cyanomelas. Taxonomy (NCBI): domain Eukaryota; kingdom Metazoa; phylum Chordata; class Aves; order Bucerotiformes; family Rhinopomastidae; genus Rhinopomastus; species Rhinopomastus cyanomelas. The sequence goes on along the minus strand of VXBP01001309.1, from coordinate 82,498 downwards.
TTTTAGTCTCCATAGTGATTGTATCCTTGAAATTCCTGTAATCAGAAAACTGACTTGACTACTACCTTCCTTAGATACCAACAGACCTGGAACTGGCTTTTAAGTGCCATTTACATGAAGCAGAACTAGGTATAATTAGGCTAGGCATACATAGCATGGATGATACCGCAAGCACTTACCAATTTTCTCTTTCCTTTTCCCACTCATGCTAATTCTACAAAAGAAACAAGTCCTACCTGCTAGAAGTCAAGATTTTCCAAACTGCAGTTACTTTCACTTGAATATGTTAAAAAACCCTGTAGGTTAGTTTTTTCCAGCCAACAATGCACATAGACCATACAAACACAACTTACCAGTAAGATTTATCTGCAGTTTGGTAATGTCTTTAGCTGTACTGAAGCATTGCTGAGCTTTTTTATACTCATAGTAGTACAAGAATGTATACGCAGATTCAAGATGGAACTGAACTGCTAAGTGCCAACATTCATCACCGGTGAACAAAGTTTCTGCTTCTGTCACTGCAAATGAAGAAACAGAAAAGCTGTCAAGGTGCACTCAAGGAAAATTACAGAATCACACAGAACATCACAGATTGGAAGGGACCTCGAAAGATCATCCAGTCTGATCCCTCTGCCACAGCAGAATCAACTAGACCAGTCGCACAGCAACACGGCCAGGCAGGTTTTAAATGTCTCCAAAGAAGGAGACTCCCCAATCCCCCCGGGCAGCCTGTTCCAGTGTTCTGTCACCCTCACTGACAAGAAGCTCCTTCTCATATTGATGCGGAATCTCTGATGTTCCAGCTCACACTTGTTGCCCTTGGTCCTATCATTGGATGCCCCTGAGCAGAGACTGGTTCCATCTTACTGACACCTACCCCCTTCATATTTATAAACATTAACAAGGTCACATCTCAGTCTCCTTTCTTTCCAAGCTATACATTTTTTTAAATCATTCAAAATATCACGAGAGAGTCCATTCCATCTAAAACGGCTTTGCTGCACTTCACACCTCCATACAATTAAAAATCCCCAGTAAGTGTATAAAATGACGAACAGTACTTACAGCATTTTTCAAGTTTTATAGCTAAAGATTATTATGAGAATATATACAACTTTAATCTTGGCTTATGTTTTGCAGTAAATTAATAAAGAACACATTACTCTTGCAGGAAAAATCTCTACTTTTCTGGGAACTGATACTGAGCATAGGAACTCTAAACACAGACTACTGAGGTAAAACCCTCCTGTTAAGTAACAGGCTTCAAATGATAAAGTTTTACCACAAAACTAAGAATTGAATGGGGAGTTAGGACTCTGTCTCAACAGAAGAAAACATCTTCATAAATAAATCTGAAACCTTTAGCAAAGAAGACTTGATATTTTTTCACCCAGTATAGAAACATTTTTATTTCTTTTATGTTTTAAGTGTGTCAAAACACAGTAAACAAGAGAAGAATATTCTTGCACAGCAAAATACAGACAATTGCAATAATTTATGTGAATTGTTTTTAAATTGAAGTGTTTTTTATTTTGAGCTTTATAACTCTATTTTGCCAGAAAACACATAATTAAAAAGCTCACAGTATTATAAGAACTAAAAAGACTGGTACCCAAGATTAACATAGACGCAGTGTCAGTTAACGGATACTTACTTTTTCAAATAAGCTTAATTAAGACTAGTAAAACTCTTACTGTACAAAAAACTATTATAATATATATTATAACTGAATGTAGAGACTGGCAGTCCAACATAGCCTGAACAGATTACATTGTGTAAACCTCCTAGGCCTTTATTTTATTTGCGTACTTGTTAATTCCCCAAATCTTTCCACTAACGTCAAAAAATGCAATGTTTAAACACATTTTTACACAGCTTTTTAAAATTCAGGCTGTTCTAGAGTCTGACTACTATTCCAGAGGAAAAATGCTTCCAAATGTCCAGCTCAACTGTCCCCTGGCACAGCCTGAGACTCTTTCCTCTTGTTTTGTCACTACTTCCCCCTGACAAGAGACTAGCACTCACAGAATCATAGAATCATTAGGGACTGGAAGGAACCTCCAAAGATCATCTAGTCCAATACCCCTGCAACAGCCTAGACCTAGACCAAGTCACACAAGAACACATCCAGGCAGGTCTTAAAAATTTCCAGTGAAGGAGACTCCACAACCTCCCTGGGCAGCCTGTTCCCAGGGCAGACAGTGCTCTGTCACCCTCACTGGGAAGAAGATCCTTCTCATATTTATGTGGAGCCTCCTATGTTCCAGCTGATACCCACTGCCCCTCGTCCTATCACTAGATGACACTGAGCAGAGCCTGGCTCCATCCTCCTGACACCCAACCTTCAAATATTTATTGACAATAATGAGGTCACCCCGCAGTCTCCTCCAAGCTAAAAAGAGACCCAGCTCCCTCAGCCTCTCCTCATAAGGGAGGTGTTCCATTTCCTTCATCATCCTTGTTGCTATATGCTGGACTCTCTCCAGCAGCTCCACATCCCTCTTGAACTGAAGGGCCCAGAACTGGACACAATACTCCAGATGTGGTCTCACCAGGGCAGAGCAGAGGGGGAAAAGAACCTCTCAATCTGATAACCAACCCCCTTCTGATCCACCTCAGGATGCTGCTGACCTTTTTTGCCACAAGAGCAAACTGCTGGCTCATGGTCATCCTGCTGTCCACCAGAACCCCCAGGTCCCTTTCTCCTACACTGCTCTCCAACAGGTCAGTCCCCTGCCTATACTGGTACCTGGGGTTGTTCTTGCCCAGATGCAAGACTCTACACTTACCCTTGTTAGACTTCATTACATTTCTCTATGTCCGGCTCTCAAGCCTGTCCAGGTCTTGCTGAATGAATGGCAGCACAGTCTGCTGGGGTGTCAGCAACACCACCCAGCTTTGTGTCATCAGCAAACTTGCTGACAGTACACCCTAATCCCTCATCCAAGTCAGCAATGAATAGATTGAATAGGACTGGTCCCAGCACCGATCCCTGGGGCACTCCACTAGATACAGGCCTCCAACTAGACTCTGTCCCATTGACCACTGCTCTCCGACTTCTATCCTGCAGCCAGTTCACAATCCACCTCACTACCTGATCATCTAGACCACACTACCTCAGTTTGGCTGCAAGAATCCTATGTGAGACTGTGTCAAATGCTTTACTCAAGTCAAGATAGACCACATCCACTGCTGAGCCTGGCTCCACCAGTCTACCTCTATTTCAGCCTCTCTAGTTCTCCTGAGCCTTTCTAGTTCAGCTTGCAGCCTTTCAACCTCATCTTGCAACTGTGCCGCCCGGTCAAGCAGATAATCTACCTGCTCACACCGTATGCAGCTAGTAAGACGAGAAAAAATGCTGCATTCCTGGCAGCCTGACACCTGCACAGCCTCATCTTGTTGGGGGACCTCTGTTTGGCTTCCCACCTCCACGTGCAGTTGTGAGAAGCCTGGTCCTCCTCTGCTGCTACACTGTTACCTTTTTTTTTTTGTTAACAACCCAGTGGCTACAGCGGCTAAAGCAGGTAGTGCTCTCGCCGCTCCCTGCGGTCTGAGTGGGACTTCCAGTTTTGCCTCCCTAAAAGGCTCTGGCTCTGCACCCCCTGCGGTGCTTGCCCTGCTTCCCCCTCAAGAGTATTCAATCCCACCAGCTTGCTCTGGGCTTGCCACAAGCTTTCCTGGTCAGGGAACCCCCAGATCACCCAAAAATATCCTGGTCAGGGAACCCCCAGATCACCCAAAAATAGCGTTTGGGGACAGGCGCTCTCGCTGCTGCCTGCACCTCTCTACAATGTCCCTTCAGGTAGTTGTTAAAAGAACTGAAAAATTAGTAAAAGAAAAAAGAACAGGTTCTAGCCTGTAATCACACAGTACTTCTCGCATTTCCATAGATAACGAGTTTCAGTGATCTGACTATAAAAATACTTGTGTTAAAACCATCTGCATTGCTCTAATGAAGTGCTACATGTCCCATCTAAGTTACGTATGGAACTAACCCTAAAACTCGATAAATTTAGGCAATAGAGACTTCAAGGACCTATTAATTAAGACAATCTTTTCCAGAAAAAGAAGTGGGCTTTTGAAGTGCTAATCAAAGACTAACTTAAAGGTTTATTAAACATTTTATGGATATGAAGGTACTTTGAAATACTCTGTCATTAAAGCTGCCTGGTAAATAGCCAGAAGCAGCAGGCAGCAAAACCTGCCTGAAAAAACTCAGTACAATATCTCAGAAAACCATAACCAGGAGTCTCAAGAGGTCACTACAACAGATAGCCTTATACTTACCTAGTAAATACCTGAGCATACACAGCAGCATCCTCTATACTGACCAGGGCTCCACAAACCACTCCATGTCTATCTGGTATCAACTGGTCAATTAATTTTCATTCATTTTATGATTACTTGCCTTTCAATTTCTTGCCAAGTTTCTAGGTATTCCAGGGAGAAAAACTAAGCCAAACAAATGTGCTACAAATTTCTCCATTACGGATTTTGCGTATTTAACAGAACCCAAAAGCGTTCTCATGTGCTCTGCATTTTCCAAAATTAAGGTAATAGAAACGTCAAACAAGAACTGCAGTTCTCAAACAGAACTGCAAAACCACCAGCATCAGTTTTTTTTCAATGCTGGGCAACTATAGAACGCTCAGAACAATCAAAAAAAATTACCTAGAAATGAGCAGAAGAATATTTACAGCTACTAATTTTTTTTGGTTTTTTAGAAAAAGTTACAACTATATAACCTTAACCTTCCTCAAGTGAATATAGCCCAGCAGCATTTTCATAATATAAAATGAGTATGTATTACTATATGCATCTGTATTTTCAGGCAAACATTTAGAAAAAATATATACTCTAAGTACTGCACAAACTAACACAAATATTCAAGCCTCACTACATTGCAACTAAGGAACAACAATTATGTCTCAAAGAGCTTAGCCCAAATCAAACTAAGCAAAATAAACCACTCTGGAACTGTTTTCCACCTCTATCCATGTGTGTTTTCAAAACGGTTATGAGAGGTACACGGGGGATTTTGCCTTTACAACATAGCTTGGAATTCACATCCTAAGGAATCACTTTTTTTTTTTTTCCAAACAAGCAAATAAACAGGCTAAACAGATCAGACCAACCTACTACACTGGCCAAACCCATCTTTGAAAGAAAACTCAGTTTACTACTATTTCATTTGGAAATTAAAATGCAACTTAGGTTTCAGTCTTTCCACCTTTTAAAGCCCAACTCCCATCCCTAATCTTTAGCCTATAAACACACAAACAAATTTATCATTTTGCTCTTAAACTACAACTTTCTAACACGTGCATCCAATCGACAACAGAGCCAACTTTCCAAGAACTAGAAATTTTTAAGTTACAGACTAAACAATAAGTAGGATTGAAGATTCCCTTACCTATGCAAGGTAGCTTTAAAAGTTAGTTCAAAATTCTTTATTAAAGTGTAAAGGTACAAAAACTATAGTTTAAGTCAATCCCAACAAATTTGTTCTACTCCAGTCCTTTTAGCACCCAGTAGGAACATTCAGGTAGTGCATTCTTCACCGCAGACACAGACCATTAGTGGTTGGAAGGGATCTCCAGAGGTTATCAAGTCCAACCCCCTCTGCTTGATGTCACACAGTAATGCATCCAGATGGGTCCTGAAAGTCTCTAGAGAAGAAGACTCCACAACCTCCCTGGGCAGCCCGTTCCAGTACTCTGTGGCCCTCACACTAAAGAACTTTTTCCTCATGTTGAGGTGAAGCTTCGTGTGCTCCAAGTGACACCCATTGGCCCTTGTCCTATCAGAGGGTACAAGTGAAAAGAGATTGTCTCTTTCTTCTTGACAACCAGACCTCATGGATTTATAGACCATGATTATGTCCCCTCGTAGTCTTCTCCTCTCCAAGCTAAAAAGCGTCAGGTCTCTCAGTCCTTCCTCATAAGATAGGTGCTCCAGTTGGTGCTCCAGTTTGTCCAGTGGCCCTACCCTGGACTCTCTCAAGTAGGTCTCTTTCTATCTTGAAGCCCAGAACTGGATGCAGAGGACAAAAAAAATCCTCTGCTCAATTTCATTACTGTACTAACATCTCTGTAACCTATTTAGAAGGATCAAAATCCATTTAATATTTGATGTATAATTTACAAGGCCTATATATGATTGACATAAAAAAAATCCACTAAGGTCTGGTAGGAGAGGGGAGACTTGAAACTCTGACGTTTAAAAATGCCTTCTTTGTCAAAATAGAGGTAATTCAGGACAACACATCTCTGAATGCCACAGAAAAATTATTTATTCCCTTTTCAAGAGATTTCAGGTTATGAAATGAATCTTTAGCTAACTGGCAGGGGGCAAATCTTGCCTCGTTTCTCCAGCTTTATCAATTGCTGCAGCAAATAACATTAGCAGTCTATATAGGTGTTTGCTACTCTTAGGAAAACAAAAGTTAAAATTGCAGCTGACATCTTAAACTTCATTTTCATTTTTTTCCTCTAGCCCCACTCAAGTTCTGGGATTTGTTACCTGCCTGTATTATACATAGAGAAAACAGACAACATTAAAACTAAATCACATAAAGTGTATGTTGATATTACCAAGAATAGAAAGATATCTGTCCCGTGAAGATACAGAAGAACAAGGATGTTCCCTTTTCAATCCCAAATTAAATAAGAATGGAAACTGTACAGAACGACCTAAAGTGAGCTTGTGGTAAGTCAGCAGTACTAAACCCAGGAGAAGAAAACTTTGTCTACAATCACATATTCCCATATTCATCCTAGAGGTTGGAAAATAGTGTATGCATACAAGTCCATATCAATGTAAGTGAATTCTGTTCCCTCTCTACACTCTGCAGTTACACAAGCATCTGGCAGGCATCATGTTGCAGGAACTGTGCCTACCAATTCCCTTCCCTTAATGATCCATTACAAATTATGCTACAGGCAAATAAACTAAGTAATTCAAAACAAACCTTGATTTATACAGGTCCGTGCAAGACTAAAGAGCTCAGGTGATCTCTCTTCCAATAACTGCTGGTGAATATTCACATATCTTAGAGTCCACCATGATAATGTCTGAAAGGAAATACAGATACCTTGAGTTAAGAACAAGTACAGATGCTTTTTACCAAAACAGTCTTTGAAATACAGATTTTTGTAATCTACTTGACTCTAATTTCTAACCAATATATGTTTCATATAAATGCAGTGCTACTCTAGCATAAAGATTCAAGCAGCTCTACGCTGCTCCAGGAATTTGATGGGCTTCTCTATTAGAGTCTCTAGCTGCTCTTTGAACCCTGAAAATCTTTAGGACCACAATCTGGTAAGAAACACTGTGAACAAAAGATAAAATAAATACAATACCTCCTAATTCTTGTAACAGAAAAAGAACAACAATTTAAAAGCTCAAGGCTCTTTCCCTCGTATCGTCTTTTGTGTCAGCTCCACGATTTTAATAGCCATGATCCCACTCTTCAGTAATCTTTGCAGCATGAACAGTGCTAGACTATTAAGTTGTTTTTTGTATGGAAAGTATTTCTGATCATCCAGTGTTGCTCCTCTATGTAATTTTTCCTGTTCTGTTTAGCCCTTTTCATGTCGAGGTAGAGAGGAGATTGAGGGAGGTGTGGAAGAGGACCACAACTGCTCACAAGAACACTTCACAATCACAATTGGAAGTACTAATGTTTGTATATGTAATTTCAAAATGGACAAATGCCATACTGAACTAAGTAATGGTACAGCACAGCTCACGGAATAACTGATTTTAGAAAGCTCTGCACAGAAAAAACTTCCCTTGCCTATCTCATCCTGCTCTAGCTGCACCAAGTGGATACACATGGAAAACCTAACTGGTAGTATCTTAACTCATACCCAAGATTTTCATTGGTGAGCCTAAGGCATACCTCTACATGGGATATAATTCCTACTTACCCTGCTACTGTTAACATTCCAGTCACTTTCTCTGAAATCTATGTTGACTTCTGAGAGACCCCTATATTCTGAAACTTTTATACAGGTATGCTTACATCAGACCAATGTAAAGGCTGCACAGCATTCAAGATAGGCGTGTAATCCAACCATGTGGCGTTCACTGTAATGTCCTTAGAAAGCAACCACCAAAAAGAACAGTAGTATCCACTTCAAAAAGCAATGAAAGATTACTTCTGAATGGAGTGGTGACGTTCGGGGACGGAGATTGGCCGCGGCAAAATTCAATTAGCTGGCTATTGCTGCTGGGGGAAGTGAAAGCACGGTGGTGGCTCCGTGCTTTTTGGACGACTCCAAACAACAACTCGAGGTAACTCTAGTGCTATGACAACCTCCTCTACAAAGAAGAGAAGGGTCCTAGTTATTGGAGACACACTCCTGAAAGGGACTGAGGACCCAATATGCAGAGCTGACCCCCATCATAGGCAAGTCTGCAGTTTATCAGGAGCCCGAATCGGGGACATCACTCAGTTGCTCCCTAACCTGGTGAGGTCAGCTGACTATAAACCACTGCTGATCATCCAAACAAGTGGGGAGGAAGCTGTATTCCATACTCTGAGGGGAATGAAGAAAGACCTTAAGGCATTAGGACGTTTTGCGAAGGACTCTGGGGAACAAATTGTATTCTGTTCATTATATACTTTCTGGGGTGAGGACATGGGACAGAATAGAAGGATTAAGTACTTCAACACCTGGCTATGAGACTGGTGTTACAGGCAGGGCTGTGGGTTCTTTCAGACACCAGGCTTAGTAGGTACAAATGGGAGGGGTTTAACTCAGAGGGGAAAAAGGGTTCTGGGGCAGGAGCTGGCAGGGCTCATTCAGAGGACTTTAAACTAGATTTGGGGGAGGGGGGGGGGAATAGTTGATGGGTGAGCACCAGTGGGGCAGAGCTCTGGTCTTAAGGAAGAACAGATGACCTCTCGCTGTCGTGGGGTGAAATTGGAGCACTCAGCTCACTTCCTGAAATGCCTTTACACCAATGCACGCAGCATGGGGAATAAGCAGGAGGAGATAGAAATCCGTGTCCAGTCAGGCAATTATGATTTGGTAGAGATTATGGAGACCTGGTGGGACAGCTGGCATGACTGGAATGTGGTCATGGATGGCTACGTCCTTTTTAGAAGGGACAGGTCAGCAAGGCGGGGTGGAGGAGTTGCCCTCTATGTCAGAGAACAACTGGAATGTATTGAATACTGTCCGGGGGCAGCAGAGGACAGAGCTGAGAGTTTGTGGGTGAGGAATAAAGGGCAGGCTGGCATGGGTGACTCTGTTGTGGGCGTTTATTACAGGCCCCCTGATCAGAGTGAGGAAGTTGATGAAGTCTTCTGCAGCCAGCTGGCAGCAGCCTCACATCAGATTGGTCAAGCATGACTTTTTCTTGGTGAAGCCATGCTGACTGTCCCTAATGACCCTCCTGTCCTTGATGTGCCTGAGGACAGCGTCTAGGACAAATTGTTCCATCACCTTTCCTGGGATGGAGGTGAGGCTGACCGGTCTATAGTTACATGGGTCCTTTTTCATTACCTTTTTGAAGATTGGAGTGACATTTGCTACCCTCCAGTCCTTAGGCACCTCTCCTGATCCCCATGACTTAGAAAAGATGATGGAGAGTGACTTAGCAATGACTTCCACCATCTCCCTTAGTACGCGCAGGTACATCCCATCTGGGCCCATGGATTTATGTACATCTAGTTTGATCAACTTATCCCTAACCCAGTCCTCATCAACCACGGCAGGCTCATCTCTTGCCTCAGCTTCCTCTGAAGCCTCAACAGTCTGGGGCTTGATATCAAGACAGCCCCCAGAAGTATAGACAGAGGCAAAGAAAGTGTTGAGTATCTCTGCTTTCTGTGTATCCTCTGTCTCCAGGGCACCCACCCCATTCAGCAGGGGCCCTACGTTGCCTGTAGTTTTAGTTTTACCTGCAACGTATTTAAAGAAGCCCGTTTTGTTGCCCTTGACCTCTCTTGCAAGGTTTAATTCCAAGGAGGGCTTGGCTTTTCTAGTTGCATCCCTACATTCTCTCATCAGAGCCTTGTAATCTGAAAGACTGAGAGACCTGGGGATCTTTAGTCTAAAGAGAAGAAGACTACGAGAGGATTTAATTACTGTATATAAACATGAGGGCTGAGTGTCAATAAGATTTTGTGGTCCTGCTTGAGCAGAGGGGTTGGACTGTGTGACCTCCTGAGGCCACTTCCAATCCCTAATGATCTGTCTATGTGTCTGCATGTTAGAGGACTGAAACAAAAAAAAAAAAAAGAACTTCCTTGGCATCTAGAACTCATGGCTTAGAATTGATTTGGTAATGGATAACAGTAACCTACATCTTGTTAGAAAGGGTACAGTACAGATACACTGCATTATATAGCATTACTCCTGCCCTCCATCAAATAACATCACAAAGCATGCGTCCTTCTAAAAAGCTGCTATCTGTTCGGTAGTAGACAACAGATAACAGCTCATCTTAAAAAAATACACTTGTGTTTACTTCTAATTGCTTTGTCTGAATTGTTTTTAACAGGGAAAAACGTCAAAGCTTCAGAAAGAATAAAAGAAAGATAAACTGATTCAATAAGGTATGAAGAAATGAAAGAGAACTGACTAACAAGTAGCTGGCAGTCATAATCATTGGTCTCGTATTTCTTACCTGAAGAGATGCAAATTTGTGTCTTGCAGTCACAAGGATTATCCTGGCTATGAGCAGCAAAATAGGATGAGAAGTCAAGGTATAGATTGATTCACCATCCAGAACCAGCATTTTTAGAATTGCTGCATTCAGCACTTTTGGCTGAAAGTAGAATGAAAACAATGAGAAGCTTCAGGAAACAGAAGTAAACTTACTAAGAAATAATGCAATACAGAATTAGAAAAAATGGCAAAATTAAAGAAAAAGTCTGCTGAAAAACTTTTTTAAAAGAAAAGGTTTCCACCTTTCACCGAGTCATAGTGAATTCTGCCTTGTTTCTTGCTGTACATCTGATACATCATATTGATATGATCTCAAAGCCTCTGATTTCCTCCCACCTGAAATGCATACATCCAGCCAAAACTACCTAATAAACATATTCCAGTCACAGAATCCTTCACATGATGTAAGGAGATGATTCTGGAAAAGCCATGCTATTCAGTTTACAATCACAGAAATTCCAAAAGTTAAATTAATTCTATAGCACTCAAACACACTAGATGTTCCTTCAGGGATGTCAATACATTTTATCTTCTTTTCCCTGGGGAAGGTTCCCACTGGATTGCTCTAAGGGTAGCAGCATTCCTGTGCTTGCTTAAGAAATAAAAACTTCTCAGTTCTTTGGATGTTCCCTAGAAATGCTTTTAATTAATGGGCTTGAGTTAGCTCTCCAGGGAATCTTTTCTCAGTGGCCACTGTCACCTGATAGCCACCTATGCTTCACTCCCTTTTAATGCAATGAAAGGTTCAAGCTTATCTTCAGGCTCGGGGAAAAGCCAGTTCATCAATTTGTTCCCAGCTCTCATATGGCAGGATTCCTTTGGAAATTAGGAAAAAAATATGGCTTTTCTTTTCAGTTGGAATGAAAGGGGCAAGGCATGGGACTAGAAGTGAAAGCAACAGGTTACATAGCAATTAGCACTGAAGTCACTTGCCCAAGAAAGATTCTTATTTGGCCTACGCAACTGGGAGAGAAGTTACCGGAATCACAGCTTTTAAAATAAAACAAATAATGTGATACCTAAGTTACCTGAAACTCCTTGCAATTCCTTTTCCATCACACTATGTTGAAGACAAGTCATTAAACCACACTACTCCCCTAGTTCAATTTCTAATAACAGTAATCTTCAGGCTTAGATTTGTTATTGATCTTGCACTAAAATTGGAAAGACTTTTACTATGTAGACAACAGTTCAGGGTTTTCAATTACTTACTCCAAGTTAAATCCTTGAATGCAGTCATTTCAACCCCACCATGGAGGACAAAGTTTACAACAGTCTGATAAACCACTTGAGACTGAAAGAAAGTGCCAAGTGGAAATATACCACACCCCTTCCGCCTCCAGTGGGACAGTCCTACAAACATCTGAATTCCAATTTTGAGAAAGTCAGCGCTTAGTACTTCTGAAGACTCATTTTTAAAATACACACACACATAAAAAGACAGAACATAATTCTCAGTTCAACATTAACCTTCCCCTGCCCCCCATTCTGCTTTACTCATTCTTTCTGCAAAGTCAACCACAATTAAAATATTCAGTGAAAAGCAGAGAAGCTATAAACTGCATTACATAACCATCTTCTAAACCAGCCTTGCTGTGCTCTAGCATTCTGCACTAGTTTAAGCACTGTAGCAACCAATTAATCGCAAATTCACATTACAAGTCCTTTTACTAGAGAGCTCAGTCCTGCCAATGTAACATTACAAGAAATGTAATGAAGGAGGGAGGAAGGGGGGATGATGCTATGCCACAACCTCTACAATAAGCCAACAAATCTCAGAGCCAAAGAATGGCTACATTCTCTTTCAACAAACTCATGCTGGTTTTGATGAAGTAAAACTCATACAGGAAAGCAGGCATCCTTTCAGCTGAGAAAGTCTAAACCAATATTCATTCTTCTAGATTCTGTGTGGGATTCTAACAACAGAATATACTGCCCTGAGGTAGTCTTCAAGAAGAGAGAACAGCTACATGCAAGAGGTAAAACTGGAAGCTTTTACAGCTTCAGGGATTGAAAAGCTGGGAATGAAGTCTTAGAAAACCCTTTAAAACAAAGGCTAACAGTAAAGAAACTTAGAGCTTGTCTTCTTCTGCTTACTTAAATATTCAAAGTGTCAATCTTATCTTACACAGTCCAACAATTTCACACGTCTCAAAACAGCCACCACCCAAGACTTGCCAACACAGTGTTCCTGACTTAGTAAACGCCGCTTAGGTTGTTGAGTCTTCCCCTTCTTCACCAGATTTGCCAGTAAAACACAATTTATTCTTTCAGGAATAATTTTCTTAAAGCGCAGAAGCTTATACTAGAGAATTACTGTCTGAGCATATGCTGAGGTAACCACCCAGTTTGGTGATCCTGCAGGTAGATGGTTCTTTCTGACTATCTCCAGAGTAAGTACACAAATGAAGATCTAAATACATTTTTTCTTCATCTCTGAACACAGCTGGCTATGTTTGCAATGTTTTCAACTTTCAAACGGTAACTTCAAAGCTGCTGTTAAGTAAATACTACTAAATCCTAAATCACATGCAAGCTGGACAACACTCCTGGCTATTTCAGTTTTTACAATATTTCTAAAGTACCCCTGAGCACAACAGTTCCCACCTGAGTAATGATAGTAACCAGAAAAAAGCTTCTGCCATTCACACTGAATAGCTCTGAGAAAAGAGAATATGAGACTTCAGGGGCTTCATGCTCTTCTCTTGCTAATGGCAGCGACTAGAGGCTGAGTAAACATTTGATGTGCTTTGACTTCTGAGCCAGGAACTGCCCTCAGCTGGCTTTTCTAATATTTTATCAGCTCTTTCACAGACTCGGGGATCCTTCTCATAAATCTTAAAATACATGCAGACATACACAGAGGCAGAAAAAGGCTTGGAAGCCTTAATTAAAGGATGGAAGCTGGGGGAACAAACTATCAAATAAGGAATCTGTCTGTGCGCAGCCACTAAGCCTTGTCTGCTTTTAAACCATACAAAGACTATGTATGTCATTCAGCAAAGCTAAGGTGATGTGTCTTGCAGAACGACCACAAATACACTGAGGTTACCAACCAAAGATTTGGTCCTTTGGAGCAGAATTCACCCTTGACTCTTGATTCTAGGGGATGCACAATTAGTTTTGTTTGTAACTGCTTCTCTCTTTCTACAAAGGAGAGAAGATGACAGTGGAGTCTGTCTCCAGTATCATAATGCAAACCAGCAACAGGCTACCCATGCAGAGCTGATTTGCAGACAGAAGATAATAAAGGTAAACTAGAGTAAGCAACTCTTTCCAAAGAGTGCTACATGTAGAAGTGCTTATATATGAACGCTCTTGTTCATATTCCCTATGAGGGTGACTTTGGTCCATTTTTAAGGGAGTCTTTTCCAAGCAGCTGCATTAAGAATCCACCTTGTTTTCAATATTCTTTGCAATGGGATGTACGACACATGTGCCAGCTAGTTGAGCAGATTACATTTAGCCCGTATCATCCACCCTTCTACTGCCCACAAGAGGGAGAAATCTGCAAAATCTTAAAAGCCAGTGTCTTGCTGGCCACTGGTATTTAAACAGCAATTCAGTCAGGCTAAAATTCATCTCTTTCCTCTTTCTGACTGGTTTATACTAATGGAAGCCAAGCATCCAGGTCTGGACAAAAGAGTTCCAAACAGACTGAATTAACAAGGCTAAGGAAACATACTGGATTTGAGACACTGGTATGTACTGGGTTTGAGACACTAGTACTACAAAGGCCATTGGTTTTTTCAGGTGAATTACCATCATGGTTACAGGTATAAGTGTGGTAATAGTTCAGTCTCGTCCAGCAAAAGGATCAGATAATGCATATAAGAAGCAGTAACGCAAATAAGGAAAAATAATTACTCAAATGCATTCCAGTGGAACTTCTCACTGTTACCAAATATAGCCTACATAAGAACATGAAAATCAGGGAACAAATACAGCAGTTTGTTCTCACAACATTCTTACAGTCATTGCTCAAATTAGTTAGTTCTACTACACAATTTTGCCCAGTTGATCTACAGAAAATACTAAGCTTAACTGCATGAGCTCATACATAGAAACTTTAGGCAAAACAAGTATGCTCCAACTTTAACACTTCTGCACCTATTATTCCCTTACATGCAAAATCACTGCTATCTCTTTTTGACACAAGGACCCTGTTACTATTAAAACTGGTTTAGCCTGACCCCAGCAAGTTCAAAACCAGAACTGCTAATCTATTTTAACCAAAACCCAGTACTTTTAAAATCTTCCCTTAGCATAATCCACTTACTACAAAACTCAAGATAATTTCAGTCAGACTGGTAACTGGCATGTTAAAGACTGAAGTTATTTTAGAAAACCCAAAGATACTTAATAAAATGCTTGCTGGCGTTCTATTTAGAGATTACTGAACTAGTATAATAGGGGGACTCAAGAGAGAAAAGCACAAGCCAGTTCTGCATTACTGTAGCCGTAATACACCGAGGAGGCTGGAATCAATTTGGGGGATGGGAAATACTATACAGATATTCACGTATATTGTTCGTGGAAGACATCCAAGAGGCCCCTACCAGTGACTCATCTAAAAGAGGCTTTTATTTGTTCTTCATTGAAATTAATTATAGTCTCATGCAGTATTAATGCACTCCTAAGAAATTAATGATGCATTCAAAAGCTATCTGGGAATGAAAATGAAATTACACCACTGACCCAGAGCTGAAACTTTCACAGGACAGAAATGGCAGCAGTCACATAGCCTGAAAACACAGTTATGAATAATCCAACAAAACATTCTAAAAATAACAGTTTCGAAAAGATTCTTTAAAAAAAATGAGACACTGTAGGGTTGAAAGGTAATGATATTAGTTAGAGCAGGCTGAAATAAACATGAAGACGTAATTTTTTTACCTTGACATGAGAAAAGATCCTTTTAGTCTGAAAAATGGACTGAGGGCCCAGTATGACCCGCATCATAGGGAAGTCTGCATTTTACCTGGAGCCTGAATTAGGGACATCACTAGTTTGCTTCCTAACCTGGTGAGATCAGCTGACTATAACCCACTGCTGATTGTCCAGACAAGTGGGGAGGAAGCTGTATTCCATAGCTCAAGGGGAATAAAGAAAGTCCTTAAGGCATTAGGATGCTTGGCAAAAGATCCTGGGCACAAATAGTTTTCTGTTCATTACTACCATTTTGAGGTTAGGACACAGGCCAGAATAGGAAGACTCAGTCCATTAACTCCTCGCTACGAAACTGAGACTGGTGTTACAGGCAGGGCTTTGGGTTCTTTCAGACACCAGACCTAACAGATAGGTATGGGAGGGGTTTATCTCAGAAGTTAAAAAGGACTCTGGGGCAAGAGTTGACAGGATTCATTCAGAGCACTTTAAACTAGATTCGAAGGGGGGGGTGGGATGGTTGATGGGCGAGCATCAGTGGGACAGAGCTCTGGTCTTAATGTGAGAGAACAACTGGAATGTATTGAGTTCTGTCCTACGGCAGCAGAGGAGAGAGTTGAGAGTTTGTGGGCGAGGATTAAGGGGCAGGCTGGCATGGGTGACACTGTTGTGGGCATCTATTCCAGACCACCAGATCAGAGTGAGGAAGCTGATGACATCTTCTGCAGCCAGATGGCAGCAGCTTCACAGCTGCAGGCCCTGGTTCTCATGGGAGATTTTAACCACCTAGATATCTGCTGGAAGACCCACTCAGCCAGCCACTCACAGTCCAGAAGGTTCCTTAAGTGCGTTGGTGACAATTTCCTAACGCAGATGGTTGAAGAGCCCACTAGGAGAGGAGCACTGCTGGATCTTGTACTCACCAACAAGGCGGGTCTGGTTGAAGCAGTGAAGGTTGACGGTTGCCTTGGTTGCAGCGACCATGAGATGGTGGAATTCAGGGTCTCGTGTGGTAGGGACCGAATAGCTACCAGAACCACAACCCTGGACTTCAGAGGGCCAACTTTAGCCTTTTCAAGCAGTTGCTAGGGGAAATCCCATGGGACAGGGTACTGGCAGGCAAGGGGGCTCAGGATAGCTGGTTAACATTTAAAGACTGCTTTGTTGCAGCACAAGAAATGAGGATCCCAACAAAGAATAAGTCAAGGAAGGGAGCCAAAAGACCTGCGTGGTTAACCAGGGAACTACTAGGCAAACTGAAGAAGAAGAAGAAAGCCAACAGGTCATGGAAGGAGGGGATGGCCACTTGGGGTGATTATAAGGCTCTAGTGAGAGAATGTAGAGATGCNCATGGCTTCACAAAGGGAAAGTCATGCTTGACAAACCTGATAGCCTTTTATGAGGGCATAACCAGATGGATAGATGATGGCAGAGCGGTGGATGTGGTCTGTCTTGACTTGAGTAAGGCATTTGACACGGTCTCTCACTGCATCCTCGCAGACAATCTGAGGCAGTGTGGTCTACATTTTCAGGTAGTGAGGTGGATTGTGAACTGGCTACAGGGCAGAAGTCAGAGAGTAGTGGTCAGTGGGACAGAGTCTGGTTGGAGGCCTGTATCTAGTGGAGTGCCCCAGGGG
>VXBP01001309.1:14011-65161 GCA_013400115.1 Rhinopomastus cyanomelas | reverse complement strand
AGTGTGCTCTTGTGGCCAAGAAGGCCAACAGCATCCCTGGGTGGATCAGAAGAGGGGTGGTTAACAGATCGAGAGAGGTTCTTCTCCCCCCTCTACTCTGCCCTGGTGAGACCACACCTGGAGTATTGTGTCCAGTTCTGGGCTCCTCAGTTCAAGAGGGATCTGGAGCTGCTGGAGGGAGCCCAGCGTAGGGCAACAAGGATGATGAAGGAAGTGGAACACCTCCCTTATGAGGAGAGGCTGAGGGAGCTGGGTCTCTTTAGCTTGGAAAGAAGAGACTGAGGGGTGACCTCAATGTCTATGAATAAGTGAAGGGTGAGTGTCAGGACTATGGAGCCAAGCTCTTCTCAATGTCATCTAGTGATAGGATGAGGTGTAATGGTTGTAAGCTGGAACACAGAAGGTTCCACATCAATATCAGAAGGAACTTCTTCCCAGTGAGGGTGACAGAGCACTGGAACAGGCTGTCTGGGGAGGTTGTGGAGTCTCCTTCACTGGAGACATTTAAGACCTGCCTGGATGTGTTCCTGTGTGACTTGGTCTAGGTGATCCTGCTGTGTCAGGGGTATTGGACTAGATGATCTTTGGAGGTCCTTTCCAATCCCTAATTATTCTATGATTCTATGAGTCTATTATATTGTTCAGTAACAACTAAGCAGCATCCATATTTTAAATTTGCATTAAAAAATTCCACAGTGTGTAAAACCGACAGCCCTCAGTTTTCTCTCCTACATTCCTCTCTCAAAAAATTCCATTTGAATTCCTGCTTTTGAACTGATACTACTGCAATTCACTGGGTATCATCCATGAGCCTAACAAGACAGTTAGACTCCAAAGCTGCTGTTCTCTTAGGAACTGCTCAATGTTTTGCTGTTTGCAAGATATGTAGCTTCTAACGTCCCCTCAGGAGGCAAAATTTCTCATCCATTTACAAATATCCTTATTCCATTCAGCTAAGACATTCCAGAATAAATAAACAAAAAGGTTTTTGAGTGCAGATGCCCTCTGAGTAAATGCTGTCATGTGATAAACATCTTTTTCCCATTCAACCCAACATCACCAGCAGGAAATACCTTAAGTAGAGAAGCAGAGTAACTACTTTTAGAACACCACTTGCAAAAATGATCCAGCACTGAAGATCCTTGCCAATAGCAGGCAGTAGGATCACTGACCAAGGCAATTCACTCTAGCACTGTGCCTCACAGATGCAGGTGCCTTCTGTGACACCGCTATGCATTACAGCTGTTTGTGAAAAGCAATGATGATAAAAGAACAGCTTATTAAAATCCATGTATACCTCACTGAACTTCTGAAACAACACCGGGGACAAGTAGTTTTGAAGCTTTAACTGAACAGGAGGCCCAGTCCAATTGCTTTGAACGAAGAGCTGCAAACTGCCCACACCAAGTAGAAACATCAGCCTCTGCCTACAAAACAGATAAGAAAAGCAATTAGCAACAGATTACATTTTCAATTAAGGCTATAATTAATTCTTATTTAAAGCCCTAATTAAAAAAGTAACTGTCTTGTGAGGAAAATATAATGCAATTAGTATTCAAAACTACAAATGTCAAAAATAAAAGGCTTGGAAATATGTTTGGTTACAGTGGTTATAATTAAAGACAAACAGTTTGGAAAGAGAGTCAGTTTGTGTGTTTCAAAATGTAAGGCTATATCCAACCATCAGAGATCGGGAGATTCACACAAGATACAGATTATCCCACATTTGCCTATTGCACATTTGTTATTTTAAAACATATCTAATCCTCAGCATTTTCAGGGAAAATATATTGTATTAGCACATGTCCCAAAAGAGCATGTTTATCTGTGTGTTGATGTGGCCATTTCTTCCCACTCCCAATGATAATAAATTAAATCAATACAAAGTTCAAAACTATCCTCTGCAAGTTGGTTCTGACACTTGGACAGCAAATATTATCTCATTCCATCATGCTTGTGAATTAAAATCAAAATATTTTATTTCAAAATGGATTTATGATACTCTCATTCCTGAAACTAAATAAGGTATTTTTATCCTTATTTACAAGATTAAGCTCATCTAACATGATATTATCATTTCTTTTATGCACCCACAGTAACAAGTACTCTATGCAGTCTGTAGAAAGCAAGGCACAATCCCTTGGGTGTAGACTTCTAGGCTATTTACACAAACTTGTGATTTATTTTATTATTTCCCAATGTTTTACAATTCCTTAATGACATAGAACCTTATTATGATCTTATCAGTTGGTGATGGTTTTCTTTATAAAACAGGGAATAAAGATGCAAGAGTCCTCCAAATGAAAATGAGGGTAAAGTGTTATTCAACCCCAAAGACACACAGAAAAACAACACATAAAAAAGCAGCTGGTGGGCAACAATGTGGTAAGCTGCAAATAAAAAGAAAGCAGGGCTGTGGAACATTTGATTGACAAAAACAAAAAACCAAAACAATCCAAAACAAACCAGAGCCTTTAGGAGAGGGTTTTAAGAGTTTACTTGCCAGCTGGCCGTTATTCTGGCAGAAAATATCTACCAGCAAATATCTGCGTACATACCTGAGATGACCATTAAACATCTAACCAATTCAAGAACGTGAAACATTAACAATTACTGTACACTGAATTATTACCATTACAAACAAAAATACCTCACAGGTACACCCTTTCTAATTATTCTCCCATGGTCAACTATGCCTCAAAGCTTCTGAAAGACAACAAACAGAATAATCAATCAACTCTGCACTGAGATTGGACAGATACACTTGAGTCTTCCCAAACCTTATTTTCATTACTTTATAACTCACATCATTATTTCTACCAATATTTTTAACTTCTTTTATAATGTTACCAGTACCTATCTGGCAGGAAACTTACTAGAAGTCTCAATACAGATACACATATGCAGAAAACTTCTGGAACAGGTGACAATCAACTCCATCACTGCGATGATTCCATCATTCCATCTTTCCACTGGCTGACTTGTCATCAGATATTGATTCTATTTTTCCCCCATTTTGAAATCCATGACCAAATTACCACCTCCTTACCACTCACTCTATATCAGAGTGTCAATTCCAAACTCTAATCCCTGCCTATTGCTTACTTTTAACCCAAGAACAGATTTCATTCTACCTCCCTTCACACTTTCAGTGCAGACCTGCAAATGTTCACTTCCTAAAGGCTGCCTGAAAACCATTCTGCTGCAGGACTCCTGCTCATGTCCCATTTACTGTGGTGACCTACATACCACCATATATATACACATTTCTGCTGTTCCTTAGACATACGTCCTTATCCATCCATCTTGTACTTCCTTTCTCCAAATAAATGGTGGGGTTGCTGCCTTTTTGTTTCTTAAAGTGTTTACGCCACAGCCCTACAGGACTGTGATGCATGATGTAAAATTAGATGTTTATATAAACTTCACTAAGGTTCAAATAGTAAGCACACAGTCAACAAAAACAAGAGTTAGTGTCCATTTCCTTGCTTCTTCAGGTTTCAAAATGAAACATTAGATCTTCAAGCTCTTTTAACATAATCTCTCTGAAAATATTCTTTTTGTTGTGTTCTGAACACTATTTCCTTGCAGAAGCAAACTTTGTCAGACAATGCACCTCCTCACAGTATCACAGTAATGATAAGGTTGGAAAAAACCTTAAAGATCATCCAGTCCAACCTCCACAGCGAGCACAGGAAAAACAGTCTCATTACCCCTGTACATGGAAGACACATTATTGCTTCATTCTCTGCAATTTGCTAACTTTAAAATAAAGCTATGAAGGTACATTTTCCACAGAAGGTAACTGCTAATCACTGAAGTGAGTAGGAACAGCAGGAGACAAGAATTTTTTTTTTAACATATCCAATGCTTATTGTAATTAATGCCTTGAGACTTCATTTTTAAGCTATAAAGGTTAGAAATGTCATAGGAAAAAAGTGTCTGGGGCAGAAGGATGGAAGCAGTTAAAATGACAGAAGTTAGAGCAAATTTTAAATTACTGTTAAATGTATTCCTTACAGAACCATGGATTTGAAAGTGCAAAAATCTGCAGCCTATGTCCAAAGAAATTACAATCTAAACCCCAATTTTAAGCTGTTTTGCCCTCAAGCTGCTCAATTTTAGCTTCTGAAAAAAATAACTCCTCAAGAATTCCTTGAACACTATTATAAAACTGTACTTTTTAACTGTGCTTCTATTGTGCTAAAAGAATAACATTATGCAACTTTCTGTTTCCAGAATTCAATTCCCATCATGTTTTTTAATCTACAGAATTACAACTTCTGGTTCAGGAAAAAAAAGACATCTACTTGAACTGATCCCATTTGCTAAAATTCACAAGAAAAACCAGAGTCTTATTGGCTTTTATGAGCTAGAACTTGCAGAGGTCTGCTACCTTTGAATCACTCAGCCAAAAACCGACATTTTACCCATTTAAAACAAAAAAGTCAAAACCACCTTCACCACAGGCAACTGCAGCTCAGCATACAGCAGTGCAACACACAGTGCACACACTAGATGAGCTTTGGACACACTACAACCACTAACAAATCTCATCTTACAAAACACTCATTCTGCTCAGACACACTACCTTACTCTGACTTTATTCTCACCTTTATGAGCTCCTGTGTTCTTCCATCAAAACTCTTTCACACCCTTACCTCTTAAAAGAAACGGACACACACATACGCATGTTTTTCTGCTTCCATTACCCCTAGTGTCACAGATAACAGTCTGCTTGCTATTTACCTAACTGTAAACACTATAGTCAGACTCAGTAACAGCAAGAACTAACAAATGCAGCATAATCAGACAGAATATATCAGAGAAAGTCTTGTGAAGAATATAATGAACTGGTGAAAAGCATTCATTAGTAACACTTTACTCATTTTATATTAAAAAGATTAAAACAACCTTAATGTGAATTACATTTAAAAATACAGGCTCTGACAGTAAAATTACACAGAACTTCAAGTAGTCACATAACTATAATGCAAGGTTTTGGAGAGAAAACAATAAATTGACAATACACAGCAACAGGAACTTAGATTCATCGGCCTTCTTATACCACCAGCTTCACAGGTAATCACTGTAAATAAAGCTAGTGTTTCCTGAAAACCCTCATACCACAATACTATCCAGTGAAGGAAACAATCACAATTAACAGATACCCCAAAGGAATTGGGGAAACGAGACAATAAAACTGTTTTTCTGTCAGAACAAGACTTATTGAGTCCTATGACACAGACAAAATTTTTTTAATGCTTTTTGTAAAAAATCTCTATTACTCTTCCATATAGTAAATAATAATTGTCACCTTTCCATGTTATCAGCCTCTGCAGAACAGTCCAAGTATGCTAGAATCTGCTTCTCCAAGAAGCTGTCAATAGCCTCCTCTGGTACAGGAGATGCACTGAGAACATTCTGGATGGCTGGATTTGAAAATATTGCCTCATATTTCCCATCAAAAATCAACTGCAATAAGGATCCGCTTTCTGAAAAAAAAAAAATAAAAATCAATCACTGTCAACTCTGAAAACTACTTTGTCTTACAGTGCAATCAAGCGGTTGTTAGAACAACTTAACCACATTAAACCTATCTAGCTAGGAGAAGTGAAGACTCAGGGAGGACCTTCTCCCTCTCTACAACTACCTGAAGGGAGGTTGTAGCCAGGCCGGGATCAGGCTCTTCTCCCAAGCACACCCTGAGGCTGGTCCAGGAGAGGGTTAGGTTGGATATTAGGAAGCCCTTCCTCACAGAAAAGGTGATCAGACGCTGAAATGGACTGCCAGAGCAGTAGTAGAGTGCTCATCTCTGGAGGTGTTTAAGGACAGACTAGATGTGGCACTTAGTGCTCTGGCCTACATGATTTTAGTGATGTTATGTCATAGACTGGGCTTGATGAGCTCAAAGGTCTCTCCAGCCTCAATAATTCTGTGGTTCTGTGAAAATTGCTATCTGCCTGTGCTCAGCTGTGGCTACAACTCCTGTACATACTCTCTTTTTAAAGCAGCTGACACAGATGTTGGTGATGATGCAGCTGAGGAAATCCAGAGGCCTGCATAGGACAGGGGCCTTAATCTGTGCTTGTAGCTCTTTTACCATGACAACTGATTCATAGCTGCCCAGAGACGAGATGCTGTAGCTTGTACAGTAGCCATGGGTTGTGAGGACAGTAATGAAGAACACCGAGGTTTACTCTTTCCAGTAACACTGCAATAGAACTGCTTTTGATTCTGTGTTTAGTTTCTTGATACACATCACACAAATGCAAGGCTACAGTCTGTAAAATTTAGTTTCAGGATCATCAGTAGGAAGGGCTATGTAACTAATGAACAAGAATCATCACAAAAACCACTATTTCAGCTTGAAGCAGAGAAGGCTCGAGGGAACCTTGGAGCAGCCTTCTAGTACCAAACAAAAGCTGGGGAAGAATGTCTTATGAGAAGTTCTAATGATAGGACAAGGGGAATGGTTTCAAGCTAAAAAAGGCCAGCATTAGATGAGACCTTAGGAATAAATTCCTCCCTGTGAGGTTGCTGAGGCACTGAAATAGGCTGACCAGGGAGGCTGTGGCTGCTCCATCCATCCAAGTGTTCCAGGCCAGGTTGGATGGGGCTCTGGGCAACCTAGTCAGAGGCAGGAGGTTGGGACTAGATGATCTTGGAGGTCCCTTCCAACCTAAACCACCTGAAGATTCATTTTCTAGCTCTATTAGAAGACACCTTTCTTTAGCAATAGTCCTCCCACATCTTACAGCTTCATATCACTTACAAAAATTCATAAAGCTAAACCAATTAAAAAACCCACATACCACAAACAATCCTCACAACTCTCAGTGAAAAGCCAGACTTGGCAAGTGTCACTCACATCACGCAATAGTCTAGTCATTGTAGTAATTCCGGTTTAATAAAAAGTAACATAGAAAAAAGATCTGAGTAGCTCTGGGCGGTTTTTCTCCAAAATTCCCGAAGTTATGGGGTAACCATCATTGAGTCTCTCCGAGCGCTACCACCCCTACATCCTTCCAGCAGACCAGCCGCACTTCCAGCCTGTCTGAACACGGAGGCGCCTTTCTGTGACCAACCTTACAGTCGCCTGCTGTGGGGTTCCCTCGCAGGAAACATTGGGTCGGCAATAGCCCCACATGGTCTCTCAGGAGACAATTTCTCGCTGCTCCCTGAAGCCCCTGCGACTACTAAAACCTGCCCAACCCGTGCAGGTCACGACAGACCCCTTCTCCTGTGCCACCCGCTCTCCTCCGGGCTGAGAAGCCCGCCGGGACCCCCCGTCCGCAAGGACAGAAACGGCGGGGGATAACGGTAAAGGCGGAGGGAGCCGCCGGTGGTTCCGAACACCCCGAGCAAGGGCCAGGACCCTTCCACTCACCTGCAGCCGCCGCCTCGCTCTGCTTCCACTCGAGAGATTCGGCGGCGCTGGGGAAACCCCTGAGCAGGGCGCGCTCCAAGCCCAGCATCGCCTCGCTGCGATCACCCACGACCCCCGCACTCTGGGCGCTGCCGCGACCCCTCAGTACATGCGGCGGGACCCGCCACTGGGAGCCGCCATGACACCGCCCTGGACCCGTCGGGAGGGGGCCGTCTCGCGCAGGCGCGGAAGAGCGGGAAGGGAGCGGTAGGGGGAACCCGGGAGCAGCTGATGAGGTCCTGTGCGTGGGGCGTGAGCGCGCCGGCGGGGTTTGTTTAGCAGAGGTTTACACGGTTCTACAGTGTCAGGAGTTGGAAGAGGCCACTAGAGATCGTGTAGTCAACCCCCCTGCCAGAGCAGGCTCGCCTACGGCAGGTCACACAGGGCTATGTCCAGGTGGGTTTGGAAAGTTCCCAGAGCAGAAGACTCCACGATTTCTCTGGGCAGCCTGTGCCCGGGCTCTGTCACACTCACAGGAAAGAACTTTCTCCTCACGCTGAGGTCGAACTTCCACTGTTCTAGCTTATCCCCCACTATTCCTTGTCATGTTACTGGGCACCACTGAAAAGAGACTTGCCCCTTCATTTTAGCACTCACCCCTCAGATATTTACAGACATTAATGCGATCCCTCTCAGCCTTCTCCTCTCCAGACTAAACAGCCCCATTTCCCTCACTGTTTCGTCGTAGGAGAGATATTCAAGTCCCTTCACCATCCTCTCAGCCCTAACATGGCACACAAGATTGAGTGGTGACCTTGACTCAATAGAGAAAATACCAGCAAGAGCCTTTCTGCATCAAACCTTGTTAGTGACTGCAAACACCAAGCGTGACAGCTTGTAGAAGTAGTCCCTGTCTGCAAAAATATGGCGATAACTTCAGACAGTACAGTCACTTAAAAGAGACCAAGCTGAAATGTAAAATCACTGAAGAGCATTAGTTCTGTTGTAACTCAAACCAGGACACATTGTTATTAACTGGGCAGGATCTCTGTATGCATGTGGTCTGGGTACCTGCCTGCCTAAAGGTCAGGACACAGACGTGCAGCTGAATTGGCTTGACAAGATTTAAGAGCAGATAAAGAATGTGCTTTGGTCTGTTCTGCTTTCAGCACCTGTCCAGATCCCCATACAACATTACATGATAGCCCACAGCCATTGCACTCCATAGATGTTGTATTTGGTGTAAACCTGAGGGATCACAAGAGTCAAACCTCTTCTTCAGTGGCCAGCATCCAAACCTTGCATTTCTGAATACAGGACCCAGCTCCTGAATCTGGTTTCTGTCTGCCACTGAATTCATTCTGGGCTTCCCCAGCATCTGTGATGCTGACATAATTGCCATGGTGGAGTGGGATGCTGGGGGAGGAGTGTCCATTGGGTCAGTATTGGTCTCGTCTACGTTTTTACATATTTTTTATTTCACTACAGAAATGTTATTTTCCCGAGTCATAAGTCTATCTCCTTTATTCAGTTTCTTTTCCCTTTTCAGAAGGGTGAAGAGAGAAGGAAAAAAATGTCCATAAAGTGTCTCATTTCTTTAGTGACCAGCCCAGACTCAACCCATGACAAGGACAAAGAACACAGCAACTGCAAATAGCCCTGGACAGATCTTCTTTAATATTGTGGTGAGTCTCCAAGAAGTGCTGACATTAATCGTCATTTATTATTTAGAAAATATAATATGCTCATATTACTCTATGTCTTTTTATATGGTTCCCTAGAAATAATTAGACAAAGATGCAGCTGAATATTATGAGCCAGCAGTGTGCTCAGGTGGCCAAGAAAGCCAATGGCATCCTGGTTTGCATAAAAAAGTGTTATGGCTAGCAAGACCAGACGAGTGCTTGTCCCCCTGGTACTGGGCGCTGGTGAGGTCTCGAGTACTGGGTTCAGTTTTGGGCACCTCAATTCAAGAAAGACACTGAAGTTCTGGAGTGGGTGCAAAGAAGAGTAACAAAGGTGGTGAAGGGCCTGGAGGACAGGTCTGGTGAGGAGTGGCTGAGGGAACTGGAGTTACTTAGCCTGAGGAAGAAGCAGCTGATGGGAGACCTTATCGCCCTCTACAACCACCTGAAGGGACACTGTAGAGCAGTGAGTGCTAGTCTCTCGTCACATATCATAAATGAAAAAACAAGAAGGACTCAGGCTGCATCAGGGAAGGGTTAGGCTGGACATTAGGAAAACTTTTTTCACTGAAAGTGTAGTCAGACATTGGAACAGGCTGACCAGGGAGAAGGTTGAGTCACCACCTCTGGAGGTGTTTAAAGATCATTTAGATATGGTGCCTAAAGATCTGGTCTAGTGGTAAACTTGGTAGAGTAGGGTTATTGGTCGGACTTGATGATCTCAGGGGTCTTTTCCAACATGAACAATTCTAAGATTCTTTGAAGTAGGGCTTGATTAAATCTATCCTCTGGCTGTGAAACAAAACCTCTCTTAATATATTAGTTTTTCTTCAATCTAACTATTCATTTGCTATTGTCACTCCTGATGTCCAGAAGAGACCAAAAAAAAGAGACAAAGGCAAAAAAGGTTTATTATCTGTATACAGAAAAGAAGAAAAGGTTAAGCAAGTTTGTGCATACAAACTGGAAACTGTGTCACAAATGCCCTCACATATTCTGAGAAAAATACAATGGGAGATCACTATCGTATCATTTCTTGAGTCTTTTTTCACATCAGAGATCTGGGGGAAAAGAGCATGTCAGTCAAGTAGAGATGAGTACCACCACCCTCTCTATTATTCATGCATCACCCCTGTCTGCAAACAGGGCACCCCAGCTGTTTGCAGACTGGTGAATTCTTCAGTTCTTCAGTGTAGCTTCTACAGCTCAACGCTCTCGGGACGGCCTGATTCCTCAAAGCCTGAACTGCATCCCTCGATGCAGGAGACATGCTTTCAAACAAAGAACTCAGACGCTGTCTTTAAGGATCCTTGAGTCCTTCTGCATTCTTCAGCTAAGCCCGAGGGAATTCTCCTCTATACTTAAGCATTCCCATGTTTCCTCAGTGGCAGAAATGATAATCAGTCTCTCCTGCTGCTGATCAGTGCTCTCTAAAATGGCGGCGGCCGCATGGCCCCGGCCATGTTCAGGACCCAAGATGGAGACCGACTGCATGGCTGCATCAGCAGGGGGCCCACACACACACTCTGCACATGGCCAAGAGGATTCCACAACCCTCTCCACTTTCTCCTCTTGTCTCAGCTCCAAAAGGAAAAAGAGGAATCCCCCAGCTCACCGCAATGTTGAAGGGCTGCTCCGTGGGGGAGGTGGTGGTAGATCTACACCCAAGTCTTGCTTCTCCTCCCCATGGCAGCAGGACCAGCGTCCTCCATCCCGCCTCTGACAGGGGAAATGGGGAAGGGAGCCACAGCGTGCCACAGTGACCCATCTTTCCCCAACCACCACCCTGGGAAAGGGGCTGGAGCCCAGAGGCCTGCCGTGGTAGGCAGACCCCAGTCCAAAGAGGCAGGGCTCTGGGGAACCAGCCCTTTTATCTTCTCACCTAGTGACACCCCTTAAGGGCAGGTACTTGGGACTGTGTCACCTCCCCCCCAGGACAGGACACTGTGGGGAGGGGAGTCCTCTTAAAGCAACATAAGTTTTTCCTCATGAAAGCACAAATGTGTACATCTGAAAATTCTGGTAATTTTCAAACTGCAACACTTTTTTATCTGTAATTTATGTTTTGGATGAAGGACATATTTAGTGATTGGAGGTGTGGTGCCCTGTATGTCCATGCAGTACCTTTTTGCCATCTCTGGTTTTATCATCTCAGTTTGAATTTCCTTAAGAAAAAATCCAGCTTAGTTTGGCAGTGTGATAACATTTTAGTAACAAAGGCACAGAGGGTGTGAGAACCAAGTGATAAGGCATCAGGCCTCAAATTCTGGAATTGTCTGCAAATCATCCAATATCCAGTTGTTCTGCTAAATGTCATCTAGATCAGGGGTTCTCGAACCCTGGCCCGCGGGCTGGATACGACCCCCCCACCCCCGGCCGAGCAGCCGCAGTTGACTTCTTCCAACTGCGTGGCCGGGCTGAGGCGGGCGGCTCCCTGTCTCTCCCTCCCGCTCCCAGGCAGGACAAGCCAGGCAGCACAAGCTGCAGCCTGGCCCCTGACACTAGCTGAGGGACAGGGAACTGGCCCCTGACACTGAACTGGCCCTCTGTTTAAAAAGTTTGAGGACCCCGATCTAGATACTAATTTGCACAGTATTGATGACAAGCTCATTGTCGGCGAGCTATAAATTACTCTCCTGGGGTCCAGGGTTGACCGAGAGGACATTCTTATGGGAGCTCTAACAGGACTTTCACACTCAGACCAGTATGATCTTGCAAAAGCCCAGAATAAACCAAGAATGACCCAAGAATGAATGTTTATTAAACAAAGCCACATAGACTTCACAAAACCCGCCTCACGGGCAATGCTACTGGACAGACGGCATGCCTCCCGTGTTCTTAACACGGAACAAGCAGACAGCAGGTAGTCCAGCCCTGCACCTTGTGCAGCCTCTAAAACCGTCCCCTGCTGCATTGAGCTGTTGACAAAGTCCTCCAGCATAAGGACTGGATTGCTCACGCAGTTATGTTCCTCTACAGCTCATGTTTTACATAATTTTCAAATATGATTTAGAATAACACAGAGCATTACTGGGAATGCTCCGAAGTGTAAGGCAGGCAAAACTAACTACAGATATTAGACATTGCAAAAAAAAAGGTTCTAGCAAAAAGTAAATAACTTTGGAGAGAGCATATTCACGCTTAAAACACCAAAAGGTCTGATGAGCTTCTAGCAACCTAAAATCTGCACTAAAATGAATTTTCATATTCTCTATAATGAGTTTTTCCTTAAAACTTTGAAACTACTAGCTTAACATGGATTTTCTGTCCTGGGGAGAACAAAGCCAAGATGAATGTTCTCTTCCAAAACCTGCCTCAGAAGGCTTGTCAGTATTTACTATGTTTTTATAATTTGACACAGTGAAGGATTGACGAGGTCATTACCAGTGGACTGGGATGACTCATTTCACTGTCCTTCATGACTGCTGCTGCTGCTGCTGAGTGCTTTACTCCTTGTGACTGCCCAAATTGGAAACTCTGCCATGTTCTGAGCAGACTTCCAGCTTCCAACTTCCAACCAGGCTTCCAGAAACCAAATCTTTCTTTTTACAGTCCCTGAGGTTAACCAAGGGATTCTTCAGAACTCACCACCTGTCTGTGTACTGCCAGCACTGACAATGTGCTTGGGAATTTTCATGATTTTCCACAGTTGTTAATCATTAGACTCCACAAGCATCAAGAAATCTCATGATGTAATATGCAACCTCTTAGCTTCCACAGAAAACTCTTGGTGTCATTAAGGTTAGAATTGGATTTTCATTGTGACTTCAGTACAATCTTTCAATATCAGTGTCTGTTACATTCCAGTCCCCTTCCAGTCATCGTTCTCAGCAGCAGAACCATGCCTTACTTTTGTCTCCATGGGAGTTTTTTTCCTTCTTCCAACTGTTGTAGGTTAAGGAATGTTCTAGAGTAGACTAGACATGCACGTGAGGAGAAATCACTTTTTGTATCTTGTTGAGTGTCCAAACTGTGACCATATAACCATTATGGCTAGAAAGGACTGCCAAAATCATCAACTTTAGCCCTCACACCAACATCTCCCTAATCTCTAGACCATGGCCTCAAGTGCTCTAGCTACTCGGTTTTTAAACACCTCCAGGGATGGTGACTCCACCACCGTTCTGGGCAGCCTGTTCCAGTGCCCAGCTAGTCTCTCAGGAAAGAACTTCCTCCTAAGATGCAATCTAACCTGCCCTAACACAACTGGAGGCCATTTCCTCTCATCCTATCATGAGTAATTTGGGAGAGGAGACCAACACCAGCTTCACTCCAACCTCCTTTTAGGTATCTGTAGAGAGCAAGAAGGTCTCCTCTCAGCCTCCTCTTCTCCAGACTAAATAACCCTAGATCCCTTTAATAAAGCCATAGAAGTAGCATTACTCTGTTTTGCAAGCCCGTGTCCTAACTTACTTAGCAAACCTAAAACTCTAGCAGTTGTAACTCCAGGTGCTAACAAGGCTGTTATCACTATCTTCTCTGTGTTACAAAAATCAGCTGCATCCTTACATTTGCTATCAAATGCATGCATGCTTCTTTTAATTCTACCATAACGTTTATGCCTACTGATTATCATTGTCATATTTGGAGTCAATAATGTCAGTCTACCCAAGGAATATGACCCACCCTTAATGTAGGCTCAGGCACGATTTCCACATATCAGAAATACAGCTTTAGGTAACGCTAAGGGCATATTAGTTGATCTTGATATGACACTTGATGTATAATTACGCCATGATGAGTTGTGGTGGCAGGGAAAGGGTGAATCCTCCAGCAACTGGTGCCTGTCGTTGTGGAGATGAGGTGGGATGGAAATCCTGGATTCCTGCTTTTCAGCAGTGGGAAGCAGGAAAAAAGGGCAGAGGGAGCTTCCAGGTGCTGGCCCCCCTCAAATGCTGGACCCAGGGGATGCCTGCGCCGTGGCTTCCTCTCTGGATCTTCTGCTGATCTCTGTCTTAAAGTCCATCTCAAGTTCATCACTGCTCCGTATATGGTTTTTTTGATCAAAGTTAAAATACAAGCAAAAATTCATTTCAACTGAACTTGACAATTGTGGTAAGATTTAGTGTTTGACCTGGGGTTTGAATTCACAACTCTTACAACACTCACAGTCCCTTGCTTCAACCAAGTAACTTGAGTGCTGTATTGGTTAACAGCTCTGGGTCACTCTGCTCTCCAGTGCTCTGGCTTTGCTCGAGGTCTCACTACCGCTCGCAGTGATCTGCTCTGCTTTCACCGCTTCTGTTCTCTCTTCTGGCTCCCTCCATCGCATTCACCCAAGCCCCGCATGCCCCATGCGCACCTCCAACCAGAGCTGGTGCCATCTGCGCTCACTTTCATGGTTCCAGGCCACTCTGCGTTGCCTCGCATGCCCACTTCTGAACAGCAAGCTTGCAGCTTGCAATAAGATAGCATGTAGCTCTCAAATCTTGAGGAGTTAACATATAAATCTTGGCAACGGTATGCAAAAATTCTGGGTGAGAAATTATTTAAGGACGTACTGGATGATTCTTCAATGCTGACATGCATTTTCTGTGCCTCTTAAATTTTTCTTCAATTAGCTAAGAGATTTTTCACCACAGCATAGCCTGATCCCATAAACACACTCTGGCTTCATCCCAAATTGCTGGAACCACAATACTATTAGAATTGATCTGAGGATCAAGCCTCTGTATCCAACGCAGCATCAGCCGCAAGTCAGAATCTTTATATGAACATTGCTGCTTAGCTAGTAATTTTTTGAATAATTCTAACACCGTTTGTTCCCCTTGGAAAGAAGTATTACCTATCTCTCCAGTCCCCAATTGCTCACGATCTCTCTGGTGGCTGTGCACAGGCTTCTTTGGCGTCACCTCACCGAATTTAGTAGTTTGATTGGGCTATGTGGTCAGCTGCAAGAAATGTGCAGCTTTTTCTCCAAGTCTCGCTGTTCCACCAGCGTCACAGTATCACAGTATCAGAGTAATGATAAGGTTGGCAAAGACCTTAAAGATCATGCAGTCCAACCTAAATCCAAATAAACCCGGTAATCCTAACATCTAACATCTAGATCATGCCACTCAGCACCTCATCCAGCCTAACCTTGAATACCTCCAGGGACGGTGACTCAACCACATCTGTGGGCAGCCCATTCCAAAACTGGATCGCTCTTTCAGTGAAAAATTTTTCCTAATGTCAAGTCTAAACCTTCCCCAATGGAGCTTAAGACTATGACCCTTTGTCTTGTCTCCAGTGGCCAGGGAGAAAAGACCAACCCCTGTCTGACTACAACCACCCTTCAGATAGTTATAAACAGCGATAAGATCACCCCTGAGCATCCTCTTTTCTAGACTAAACAAACCCAGCTCCCTCAGCCTCTCCTCATAGGGCTTATCTTCCAGCCCCTTAACCAATCGAGTTGCCCTTCTTTGGACTCGTTCCAGCACCTTGACATCCCTCTTAAACTGAGGGGCCCAGAACTGAACACAATACTCCAGGTGTGGTCTGACCAGTGCCAAATACAGGGGAAGGATAATCTCCCTTGACCTGCTGGCCACACCATTCCTGATGCAGGCCAGGATGCCATTGGCCCTCTTGGCTGCCTGTGCACACTGCTGACTCATGTTAAGTTTGCTATCCATTAACACCCCCAAAGCCTCTCTCTACCTGAGAACTCTCTAAGAACTCCATTCCCAGCCTGTAGTTCTGCCTGGGATTGTTATAACCAAAATGCAGAACCTGACACTTAGACTTGTTAAAACTCATCCTATTGGAGTCTGCCGATCTCTCCAGTCTGTCCAGATCCCTCTGCAGGGCCCTCCTACCTTCCAACAGATCAACACGAGCTCTGAGCTTGGTGTCATCTGCAAACTTGCTCATGATGGACTCCATCCCATCATCAATATCATCAATAAAGATGTTGAACAGGACCGGACCCAACACCGACCCTTGGGGGACACCATAGTAACTGGTTGCCAACTAGATGCGACACCATTTACTACCACTCTTTGGGCTCGTCCATCCAACCAGTTCCTGACCCAGCACAGAATATTCCTGTCAAAGCCCCTTGCTGCCATCTTCGCTAGGAATATATCATGGGAGACTCTGTCGAATGCTTTACTGAAATCCAGGTACACCACACCCACAGCCTTCCTCTCATCAACCAGGCGAGTTACTTGATCATAAAAGGAGATCAGGTTGGTCAAGCAAGACCTACCCCTCCTAAATCCATGTTGACTGGGCTTAATATCTTCGCTGTCACGCAGATGTTGCATGATAGCACTCAGCACTATCTGTTCCATAACTTTGGCTGGAACTGAGGTGAGGCTAACAGGTCTGTAGTTTCCTGGATCATCCTTCCGACCTTTCTTGTGTGTGGGGGTCACATCGGCCCACTTCCAATCATCCGGGACCTCCCCTGTGATCCACGACTTCTGGTAAATTATGGAGAGCAGTTTAGCAAGCTCATCTGCCAGCTCTCTCATCACTCTGGGGTGAATCCCATCTGGTCCCATGGACCTACGGGGATCCAAATGGATCAGGAGGTCACTAACTAGTACCTCTTGAATAACAGGGGAACTACACTGCACCCTGTCCCTGTCTGCCAGTTTAGATAACCAGTCATCCTGAAGACAGTCTACCCTGTATTCTTCCTTAGTCCAAGAGTTTTCAAAGTTCCAGTCCCTGTTCTGGTGCACAATGAAAAAGACATCCAGACAGTGGTGATCTGAGGGCTACTCTGAAGGCACTTTACTTTACAGTAAGTCCCTTTTTATAGGCCTTTTGTCTACCGCAGTAAACTTCCATATGTTATTTTTGGTTAGTAGTTGTTAGTAGTTTAGCAAGCTATTCGTGAAAACACAGAGCTTTCTCAGGCTTTCTCAGCTTCTGTTATCTTCTTGCCTTTTCCATTATCTGCTTCTTCTCGGGAGCTAACCACATTCCTTAGCTGTGTCACTCAGCATTTGCTTCTGATCTCTCCCCACAACCATACTTTGAACGCGATAGGAGGGAAAGCATTGACACTGTACTCAACCTGGTCACTTGAAAGAAAACCGTTTGCTTTAGAGCTGTGTTGCATCTCAGCTCTTCTTCATCTCTATGAATTTTTTTAAAAAGTTATTAAAAGCAAAACAGTTCTTTGCTTTGGTCGTTACCTTTCTTTGGTTTTTGTCTGAATTGCCTGATTCTATTTGGCTGTGCAGTACCTCTGGCTTTCTTGATGAAGGGTGGCCTGAAACAAATACAGTCACTTTACTAAGGATCAGAAATTAGCTAAAACCAGATTTGCAGCAATAAATTTGGAAAAATAAACCAAAACACAACCCCAGCCTATCAGAAAGCTGTTAGAGAGGTGGGAGTTTATTAAGAGCTGGAGAATACTTTTTGTCTTTGTAAGGATTCACACAAAGCAAAAATACGTTGGTGTTCTGACATCCCAGAGTGGCTTTGAATTGTCTGAATCACAATGCTGCATCATGGTGACTCACTCACATTGCAAACCAACATCCCTGCTGGGAATGAACTGCTTTATCTCCCTCCTAGCAATTTTGGTTTGAACTTTGTTCTTGTTCTTCTCTTCCTGAAGTTTTTGTTCTTACAGACATCCACAGATGAGATTTTCTTCCTCAAGAAGACAGGCACTAATTTTCAGGTGCAGCTAGCTATTTGTTTCTGTGTCATAAGCAAGTGTTCACTCCAACAAATGGAAAAGGAATATCAAACCCTAGGTAGTACCTCTAGGGGCTTTGCTCTAAATGAAGTCCCTCCCACATGAACACAGTACAAAGTTTCAGATTGGTGCTGATGCTGTAAGGCCTTCCTTTATAAGTGCAACATCCAAGCCGTTTAGAAAAAGATGCTAATCCTTAGGAAATGAGTGAGTGAGCAGCCACACAAAGAAAAGCCTTTCTAAAGGAAGTTGATGACCCAGTGCCATGAATTCTTTGTATTCAGTTCCATTCAGCTCAGAACTGTGCTGCCTGGGATAAAACTAAGTTCTCTATACTGTGGGGTTTTTTCAACCATAGATCAGTCCTAGAATTAGTGAAGTGGGAGTGGCACACCAAGAGTGGCTCTTTTTACCTCTCTGGGATAGAAGAGGAGATACTGTGTTTTCAGGGCAGATTTCCAAATTTACATGGGGGATGTGATGACCCACAACATCCTTTTTCCAGAAATGGTGGTGCTTTTTTTGGTTGTCTTTCCTTTTTTGTGCCTTTCATCTTCTCTAGCCTTGGTGACACAGTGGGTGATCTGTCCTCCCACAAAGTCATTACACTTGTTACTCACTGCATTTTTCACAAGGACTTTCCAGGTGTGTTAATATTGCTGCCAAACTATTGCCAGCACTCTCAGGCTAGGAGCATATGACTTGATGTCTGGCAACATCTCTACAGCATTTGCTTCTAAAAATTGATAAGCCCACACAAGATGAAGAGAGATCAGGCCAAAGAGTCACAGTGATGGTACCCTCCTGAATAAAAAGATCTTTTCTTCCAAGGAACAGGCTTTGCATCGCTGCTGCTACCAGTGTCTTGATAATATTCCTAGGTCTCCTTGTCCTGATTTAATTTTTATCAACATTATAAACCCATGCCTTGACTTTTCTTATGCAGGAAAACAAAGCTTAGGTTATTTTAATCAAGTTTTCATTTGGAGTTGGCATTAATTCTTAAGTCTGAGTGCCAAATCATCATTCCCAAGCTGGATGCTCATGTGTCATTTCAAGCAATAAAGCTTGGTAAAATTGTTTAGCTGAGTTCTTCCCTTACTGTCAAATAATTCTTCTTAGAACACAGTTATTAATTCTTTTATCTAAAAGCAAGAGCTTTTTGAAGAGGTATAAATACATACCCACATCTACGCACGACATGATAATGAGTGGGTTTTAAGTAGCAGAAATAACTTACATTTTTTACCTTCATTTTAAAAGGGTCAATTATTTTTAGACTATTTCAGAAGGATCCATTGTTTTTACGTAAATTTAGAAAGGTTACTAACAATTCTGTGTTGCTTTCCTTGTTTTCTATCAATAAGTATATTTTTAACAGCCAAATTTAGATTGCAGAGGCAACATTGAGACTGAACTGGCGTAGAGCCGGGTTGTGATAGCATCACAGAGTGGTATAGGTCAAGCCTTAATTTACTTTGGCTTCTAGTGTGAACAGCTTCTCCTCCAATGTCAACCCTTTGCTCCTGACATAGAATGATTGCTATTTCTATTTACATCTCATTTTCAAGCCATAAAATTTCAGTGCTAGTACTAAAAAGGGAAGAAAGGTACAGGATAAAGACAGTGTCCTTGCTATAGCTGAATTGTTTCTGGAAGAACAGAAGCAGGTGTTGAGGACTTCATTTTCCTTCCTGCTCTCCTAAAAATTAATAAATAAAAGAAAGATGAGGCTTGTACCTATAAGTTGCCCAATTAGTGTTGCAATATATGCTGGTTTAATTTGTGAGGCCCTCCAGTTTCTGACTTAAATCAATCTGCTGACGGGATTTAGGATGTGGAACTAGAGTTTTGCTTAGCCTGACAGGTCCTTGTTGGAGAAGTTACACCTAGCCTATACTTGCAAGTAATATTGTGTCTTGATCTTTTCAGTTTACATGTGCAGTAGAATCACAGACACATTTCCCATCCTCTCATTTAATATGTCTCCTTGCAACGACTTTTCTCCTTCATGTCCTTGACAAATTAGCAAAATGTAATTTCTGCCCTTCTCTGTCTTGTTTATTTAATCGTCATAATGTCCTCCACTTCTGGCAGCCAAGTTTCTGGTCTTCCCAGGTTTTTAATCACTTATTTGGGAACTTCAGCCACTGGTTTTATTTCATAGTATTTGCATCATTTTCTCCTTACTGCTTCTCAAGATTTGAGTCATATAGGCAAAGGATATTTAATCATAATTTTTTTGCATCTTAATAATAGAATCATAGAATGGTTTAGGTTGGAAAGAACTCTAAAGATAACCTAGTTCCACCTTCCCTGCCATGGGCAGGG
Source organism: Rhinopomastus cyanomelas (assembly GCA_013400115.1). Classification (NCBI taxonomy): domain Eukaryota; kingdom Metazoa; phylum Chordata; class Aves; order Bucerotiformes; family Rhinopomastidae; genus Rhinopomastus; species Rhinopomastus cyanomelas. The sequence continues at coordinate 45,126 of VXBP01001309.1, read as the reverse complement.
ACACCTCTCACCAGACCAGGTTGCCCAGGGCCCCATCCACCCTGTCCTTGAACGATTTCAGGGACAGAGCAGCCACAGCCTCCATGGGCAACCTGTTCCAGGGCCTCAGCACCCTCACAGGGAGGAATTTCTTCCAAAGATCCCATCTAAATCTGCCTTCTTTTACCATTCCCCTATGTCCTATCACTAGAGCCCCTCATAAACAGTCCCTTTCCAGCGTTCCTGCAGCCCCCTTCAGGTACTAGAAGGCTACTATAAAGTTCCCAAAGAGCCTGCTCTTCTCAAGGCTGAACAATCCCAGTTCCCTCTGCCTGTTCCCACAGCAGAGGGGCTCTAAACTTCTGATCATCTATGTGGCCTCCTCTGGACTCACTCCAATAGTTCCATGTCCTTTGTATACTGGGCACTCCAAAGCTGGATGTTGGACTCCTGGTGAGGGCTCACCAGAGCAGAGCAGAGTGGGAAAATCACCTCCCTGGCCCTGCTAGTGACACTTTTGATCCAGCTCAAGGCAGAGTTGGCCTTCTGGGCTTTCTTTACACTCTGCTGGCTCCTGCTGAGCTGCTCATCTGCCCACAGGCCCAAGTACTTCTCGGGGCTGCTCTCAATTCATTCACCTCCCTGCACTGGATTTGTGCTAGGGATTGCACTGGCCCAGATGTAGGACCCTCCACCTGGAGTTGTTGAACATCTTGCAGGTTGCAGGGGCCCAGTTCTCCAGCCTGTCCAGGTGCCTCTGGATGCCCTCCCTTCCCTCCAGCCTTCCCCACACAGCTTGGTGTCACTGACAAACTGACTGAGGCGGCACTCAGTGCTACTGTCCACGTCACCAAAAGAGATGTTAAACAGCGCTAGACCCAAACCAGACCCCCGAGGAACAGCTCTTGTAACTGATCTCTACTTGGACATCAAGTTGTTGATCACATCTGGAATTACTTTAGGCAGATCAAAGAGATCAGTGGATAAGGTCTTTAATATCCTTGATAGCCAGATGCTCCAATATTTTGCATGCAGAAATGTGCCAGATGCTGTCAGACTGACAGATGACCTGAGTTTAGAATGTGTCCCCTGCCTACTTTAACAACTGAGCATTTAGGCTTTCCAATTTCTGGGTTCTGTCTCTGAACTGAAATCCACGGATTTCACTGCATTCCTGTGTTAGTGCCCTCAGAAATAGTTCATTTTAAACATTTTTAAGTAGCTTCAGTCTTAAACTATAAACACAGAATCTTTTAACTGCCTCAGACTTGCACAGGGGTTACTTGGTGGAGCAGGAGGAGCTTATTTCAGCAGCTGGTTTCTGAACCCTTAAACCAAAACTGTCATTCTTTCCCACCTCTGCTCCCTATTGCTATAAAACCAAACTTTCTAAACATCTGGGTGTCCACCCAGATGTTTAGGCTACTCTTAGGTATTATTGCTTTATTCCAGCCTTCACAAACAAGCTTAAAATAATCAATAACAAAAATAATCAAAATATTCTATAGCAGTTACTGATAGATTTATCTGATATCAAAATACAAACTGTCCTGCTGTGGGAAGGTCCCACACTTGGAATGTTTCTGTTGCCACTGCCTTGAGATCTCTGACACCTAAACTAGTAGGTACCACAGCATGTGGGAGCGAAACTTAAGAGACATCATAATCTACATTAACATCACGCCACAGAATCATTATTGTAAACATTCAAGACATTCAATATCATAAAGACTGTAGTAGTGTTCCTTAATGACCTAGAAATACAGAAAGAGGACAATCCCAGAGGTTGAAGCACAGCCAAAAGCTCTGCCAAGGTGCCATTTGGAAAGACGCCAGTTGACCTTCAGGAAAAAATACTGCCACAAGCTTGGACTAATAACAGAGTTCAGACTCACTGCCTAAATAAATAGGCTTTACAGCCTATCAGATGATGATGAGACATATTACAGATCCCAATAATGGGATAATACCCACATCTTAGTCCTACATCTGACTGAAAATAAGCAGAGCACTTACCACAAGCGAGCAGAAAGACCCTGTCCAGGCCCTGTATTGCTGTTCTTGGTAGCCTAATTTCCTAGAGAAAAGAGAGCTATGCAGTCTCATCTTGCAGACTGTCTTCATTTCATACATCCAGAATTTCCAGGCAACCTTCAGCCAGACTTAAACAGACGCAGAGCTTCTCTCTGAGATTACCAAGCTTTTTCTAGGTTTGTGAAAAAGCTGCAGAGAGAAAGAAAACAAAACAAAATCATCCCAGTTAGGGATGGAAGCTAAGTTACTAAAGCTGACTGTTTTGTGCGCTAATGCAGCAGCAGTAAGCAGGTTGTTCTGCTACTGTATCTGCCTTTGCTCTCAGGTGGAGCATCTATCTTCACATTTTCTTACAGGTTTTTTAAGAGAACCTCATCCCTCCTACTCAAATGGAAAGTGAAAGAGATGTCCCCACCACTCTGCCCTGGTGAGACCTCATTTGAAGGGGGAAGGGGTAAATAGTCTCCTGCTGGCTAGTGACAAACAGTGGAGCAGCTCACCAGCAGCAGAGGGATGGAGAGCCACTGAGGGCCCTCAACTTGCCCTGGAGAAAGCCAGGGATGATTCACCAGGTCAGTTGGTGGAAATCAAGGGCAATTGGCACAAGAGGAGGACAGGGCCAGCCCAGCTGAAGTGCCTCTATGCAAACGCACAGAGCCTGGGCAACAAACAGGATGAATTATGGGCCACTGTGCTGCTGGGATGCCATGACATAGTGGCCATTACTGAAATTTGGTGGGATGATTCCCACAACTGGAATGTAGGGGTAGATGGGTACAACCTCTTTAGGAAGGACAGGCAGGGAAGGAGAAGAGGAAGCGTTGCCCTCTGTATCAGTCACCAGCTGGAATCAGTGGAGCTCCACCTGGGGAAGGATGATGAGCTGGTTGAAAGTGTGTGGTTTATAATTAAAGGGAAGACAGGGCAGGGTGACATTACTTTAGGGGTCTCCTGTAGGCCACCTGACCAGCAGAAGCAAGCAGATGAGGCCCTTCACAGGCAAATAGTAGCGGCTTCCAGGTCACAGGCCCTGGTCCTCATGGGGGATTTCAATCACCTTGACATCTGCTGGAGGGACAACACAGCAAGGCACCAGCAATCCAGGTTGTTCTTGGATTGCATAGATGACAAATTCCTCCTCCAAATGGTGGAGGAACCAGCAAGAAAAGGTGCTATGCTGGACCTTGTTCTCACCAACAGGGAAGGCCTGGTGACCAATGTGAGGCTCAGGGACAGCCTTGGCTGCAGTGACCATGAAGTACTGGAATGTAAGACCCTCAGGGCAACCAGCTTACGACCCTGGACTGTAGGCATGCAGACTTTGATCACTTCAGGGATCTGCTGGCCAAAGTATCATGGGATGAAGCCCTAGAGGGAAGAGGGGCCCAGGACATCTGGTTAGTATTCAAGGATCACCTCCTCTGTGCCCAGGAGCAATGTATACCAACAAAGAGGAAAGCAGGGAAGAATGCTAGGAGGCCTGCCTGGCTGAGCAAGGAGCTCCTGGACACGCTGTCACACAAAAAGAAACTCTACAAGGAGTGGAAGGGAGGACAGCTAGAATGGGGGGTGTATGAGGAAGCTGCCCGAACAGCTAGAGATCTGGTTAGAAAGGCCAAGGCACAGTTTGAATTGAACCCAGCCAGGGAGGTCAAAGGGAACACCAAGAATTTCTACAGGTATATGAACGGTAAGAAGAAGTCTAGGGAAGGCGTGGGCCCCCTCAGAAAGGGAACAGGTGATGTGGTCACAAGTGACATGGAAAAGGCTGAGGTTCTCAATGACTTCTTTACCTCAGTCTTCACTGCAAAGGCCTCCAGCCACACTCCTGGAGTCATGGAAAATAATAGCAGGGATTGCAAGGAGAAACTGCCCATCATAAGTGAAGATCAGGTTCATGATCACCTAAAGGACCTGAAAGTGTTCAAGTCCATGGGAACCAACGGGATACACCCACGGGTACTGAGAGAACTGGCAAATGAGGTTGCTAAACCCCTCTCTATGATATTCCAAAAGTCATGGCGGTCTGGTGAAGTCCCCACTGACTGCAAAAGGGGAAACATAATTCCTATTTTCAAAAAGGGTAGGAGGGAGGAGCCAGGGAACTACAGGCCAGTCAGTCTCACCTCTGTGCCTGGTAAGATCACGGAGCAGATCCTCATGAAGGCACTACTGAGACAGGAGAATAGTGAAGAGGTGATTGGGTACAATCAGCATGGCTTCACCAAGGGCAAGTCCTGCCTGACAAATCTGGTGGCCTCCTATGAACAGGTCACAACATTAAAGCTGTATTATTAGGTGATCCTGCTGTTGCAGGGGCATTGGACTAGATGGTCTTTCGAGGTCCCTTCCAATCCCCAATGATTCCATGATTATAGGTGTCACCTCTGGCAGACCCTGCTATGCCTGTCACCATACAAGCAGCACAAGAGAACCGTGTGTTCCAGAGAAACAGCAGTTATGAATGCAGCTTGGCAGTTAAACTGCTTTGCTCGATCATTTCCTGGAAAGTTATTGAATTTTTAATTAAAATGGGACTTAGAAATCTTCATCAGAGCAGAAGAAGTGGGTAACAGTCCTTGCTACTGGCAGGGTACAGTGAGCACTGGCTGCTCCTTGAGGCTCACAGGCTGAGGTGGGGGCCACCAGCCAGGGCTCGTTGCCCACAGTGCCTGAGCCTGCAATCACTGATCAAGTTCATCTGAGTCTAGCACATCAGGCAAGACACATCCAAGGGTGAGACAGCCCTGAGACTGGGATCAACAGAGACCATAGCTGTGACAGACCAACACTAAGAACCTACCTCAAGCAGCAACCAGTGGTCCTGGGCTAGGCTTAAATAGCTCTTCTGGGCCCATGGGCACAGAGGTTTGTGAAGGCCCCAGGTGAGGATGATCAGAGCTGTTACAGCCTATTTATTAGTGCACTAGAGGCCCCAATGAGCTCTTTCAGTGTTTAAGATGTGAAGACAGATATGTAACAGGATGAACTTGGAGATGCTGTGGGGAGCTGATGTAGTAAAAGGCAGAGAAAATAATGTTTTCGTAAGCCAGCTGTGTGAACATCTGCATCTTGTCTGATTTTATCTTTTTAATGAAAAAATCAGAATGCCACATAAACAATGGGAACTGCTGCCAACCCTCCGTGTGTCAGAGCATCACTGCAGCTGTCATGGCAGATTCTGAAAAAGGATGAGAAAAAGTGTTGAGAAGTGGCACAGCAGACAGACCACCTGGAAGGGTTTTCAGTTGACCGTTAACCCTCAGTGAAAGACAGTGGGCATGTGTCTGTGGAGCAAAGCGTAAGCAGGCAGTGGAAATGCATGTCGGTAGCTGTGTGAGTGGTTGGGCAATATCAATCCACACAGCTGTATTTAGAGCCCTAGTCTCCTATTCAAGAGGTGATGGATAAGGGGAGGGGATGGCCATTTCAGAGGTCTGACACATGATTGTTAATGAGAAGGAAAACAACTATTAGTGGAAGCATTTTACGCTGAGAGCCATGTTCTAGAAGAGCTGTCTGGTAAGCTGCGGCAGCAATGCTGGTAGAGATGAAGCATCTGGACAAAGAGGTTTGGTAGTGGACCAAGACTTCTCCAAATTCTGCTTTGTTTCTCTGGAGACCAATACAAATTGTTCCAAGCAAATGAGACCCAGTCCATGTTCTTTCCTCTCCCACACAATTTACATAATTTTCTCCAAAAGGCCTCTCGGTCATCTTGGAATAAAGACCGTTTCAGCCTCATGGCTCAAGTACAGGGCAGAGAGTATCCTTACAGAATCCAAATAAGGTGCCAGCAGTTGTCACCTGTAGACGCAGTGGTTAGAGCAGCTCTGCAGTGCAGCCAGTGGGCCACCGAAAACAGGAAAGAGCAGACTGACTTCAGCAGATGCTGCACACCACAGCTCCGTGAGATGGTTCATGCTGTTCTTTTATTGCAAGGCATCTGCCAGAGCATGCTTAGTGTGAGATGTCCACACACAAACATACTGTGTGCTTAAAAATATCCTAATTGGTTTCTGCATGCAGTACTTGGAAGGAATTTGAGAGAATTTAATAGGATCATAGGATCATAGGATGTTAGGGATTGGAAGGGACCCAAGAGATCATCGAGTCCAACCCCCCTGCCAGAGCAGGACAAAACTGTCTAACACAGATCACAGAGGAATGGAAAAACACAAGTGTGAAATCCCCTTCCGATCTACCACCAACAGTTGATAAAAGCTTAACAAGCACCACAGAGTAAAAGATATCTCGCAAGAGAAGGCAGGTAGGCTCAGCAGTAAATCAGAGCATGGGGGCCATGTATCCTCTCTCCTCCAGAGGACTGCCTGTAGCCACCCCTCCCTGCTTCCAGATTGTCCCTCCAGTACTAGAGTGTCTCCTGGTACTTTACCCGGTATTTCTGTTTCCAGAGGGGAGTGGTTTAGGAGAGATACGAGTTTTTTCTGGGTCCTAAAAATCTAAGCCATCACAACAAGTAAACCAAGTGTTTGGGTTCAGAATATTTCAGAGAGAGGAGTTCATAGTTTGAGTCAGAAGGAGTTTTTTCTTCTGATGTGTTTCTCTCTCAGCTCAGCAGTAAAGATTCAGTTTGGAGCAGTTATACTACCCAGTCCCTGACTGACTGCCGCCAAAGGCTGTTCCCATTGAAGGTGACATCCTCTAGCATCGAGCAAATAGAGGAGTAAAAGATGCATGGAAACTGCATCAGCCACAGCACGTGGCTGTGAAGGAACAGCCAATCATTTCCACGTAACACATGGAGAACGTTTTGCTGCAAGACCCCAGATCCTGACCAGAGGGATCTTAATGACAGTGGGATGCTTAATCGTGGCCTGTGACAAATGCCAGGACACTTAGTGAAGCTGTGACACATAGAAAGTCAGTGTGTTGGAACACGGAAAATGAACTATCAGGAGAAAATGAAAACTGGTTGAATTTACTGTCATGGTTTGTCCTGACTGAAGTTGACTGGACAACTGTTTCTGAGGGCATGCTTGGTGATGGAGTCACTTGCCGTTGGATTCTGTGCCTGCAAATGCATTTGCAAGTAGCAGCCAAGATGCAGTACTTACTTACACCGGTCACACAAATACTGTCCGGCAGACAGCAGTGTCACAAGTGGCATTTTACTGCTGCTTTTATCCAGACAATGAGTGCACATCTGGCATGTAGCACACTCTGAACGCAGCATGCTTTCTCCTGCAGCTCTCTCTGTAACCTTGAATTCAGCACTATCCTTCAGTGATTTCTGCTAGCAGTGCAGACTCTTGAGGGCTCTTCAAGATAGAACCATCTTCCCTGAGCTGTGCAATTGTTTAACAGAAGCCCTGCACTGTTGTCCTCCTATTCTGTTTAAATGGCTTCGCATCTTCTATGATACAGGTTATTGACAGCCAGTTCCCTGCTGTGTGTCATTTGTTCATCTGGTTGGTTGCTGTCTAGCACAAACCATTTCCTTGGAGGACAGCTAGGGAAGAGCTTGGGTTTATCACCTCAGCAGGCAGCGCAGACACAGAAGACTCTGCTGCTTCAGTCTCTGTTTGCTGCCACCAACAGTGACTGCTCAGTTGTTAGTGACTGAGTCTGTATTTGTAGTGTGAGTGGGGATTTGCTTGTTTGGGGTTTTTTTTTAGCTAGAGTGAAATCACTTGGATGTAATCTCCACCTTGTCTTCCCTGTTCTGTCGTAGGGACCAGGCGGTCTCTGTCAGAACCCACATGTTGCTCATGTTTAAAGCCTCCCGGGGAACCACACGACAGCAGGTGTCAGTGTGACCTGCCTCACACTGCTGCCTTTAGTGACCCTGAAGCAGATGGGACAAGTGTTGAATCTGGAATTATTTTTTCCCCTAGTTTGAGGCTTTGCAATCCTCTGGGACCTATCCTGAATCCCACATGCTCTGGCAAAATTCAGGCAGCCAGATGGTCACGAGATTTCTCTTGCGACTGCTGCTGAGCTGCAGGCCAGCCCCAGTACATTTCATAGATCACATCAGGAGTCGCTGGCTGAACCTCGAAGTCCAGCTGAGATTTGCACAAGGACAACTTGGTAGTTGAAGGGACGATCCCTGCTAGCAGTCCTAGCATTTCCTCTTCAGCCATCCTGCTGTTGCCTATTCCGTTTGGATCTGCCATGTCACTTCTTTCTTTGTGAACCACTGCCAGGGGACGTTGCCAGCAAACGTTTGTAGGGTTTTCAGGACAGCTTGAATTGTAGCTGTAAGCCAGGCTGGGACTTGCATCCCGCAGGACTGTTCCTAGCCAGCAAGCACAGGCATCTTGCCACCTGCTTACAGTAATTGTAGAATTCAGCTTGTGATCACCAGAGATTCCAAACATAGGACTACTGACTGACAAATTCCTGGAAGTTCACACTGAGGTGATGACTGTTAATTTAGGGATGGACAGAGGTTTTCTGTGGCTGAAAAGTTACAGCTTCAAGGTGAGAGGACAGGACTTCTGGAGACACCTAAGTCTTGGTTTAGGAGTGTGCTGCAAGATATTTTCTATTGGTGTTTCTTTTCCTGAATCACATACTTGTTTAAATATCTGAAAAGAAAATGGAAAACACCCCAAATGTTGCTTTTCTCACTCTCCTTGTAAAGAGAAAATGCCTAAGGAAGCTGCAGAGGCGGTCTGGCACATCCCAATCGATCAGCAAAGGGAGAGGGAGTGACTCAGGTTTATGGATTTGCTTGGGTGTAACTATGGAGCCTGACACCATAGGTCAGCATAATAGTGATTAGTTCCCTTTGCCTCCTCAGTTTTGCAGACTTTTGGTGTCTCTTGAGGTCCTTTGGTCAGTCTCTCAGTGCGGTCTGAGGCTGGGGCAGAGGGTGACGACCCCCCGGTGCTGTCCAAATCCCCATTTTATCCCGTAATGCCAGGGGCATTTTCTTTACAGCAGTTGCTGTTGATGGAGAGTGAGGAAGGGACCTCTCTATAACTACGTGAAGGGAGGTTGTAGTCAGCTGGGGGTTTGGCTCTTCTCCCAGGCAACTAGCACCAGGATGAGAGAGCAGGGACTGAAGCTGCCAGAGGAGAGTTAGGTTGGATGTTAGGAAGCCCTTCCTCATGGAAGGGATGATCGGAGCATGGAATGGACTGCCCAGGGCAGTGGTGGAGTCCCCATCTGTGGAGGTGTTTAAGGAAAGACTGGATGTGGTCTTTAGCGCCTGGGTGTGGCCAATGTGATGATCCAGTCCTCAGCTGGGCTGGATGAGCTCAGAGGGCTTTTCCAGCCTCAGCAATTGTGTGATTCTGTGACAGATGAGCCTGCACTCTGCAGAGGTAACAGGTGACAATATGCAGAAAGCTTTCAATTAAAGTAGAGCCCTGTGATTTGGGATTAGTTTTTTCTGCACCTTTATTAAAGACAGAGGTGGTGGTGAGATTGTTTTTGAGCTCTTCTATAGCAATTCTCCAGGAAAAGACTGTATTTTCTGCACTGATGTTCTATGGAATTAAAGCAACGGCAACATTATCTCCGAGGAATTAAATGTTTTAACTGTGATTTATCTTAGTAACTGTGGCACCTACTTTTGCCTCCACCATTCATCCTGCTGCATTTCAGAACGGTCACATTCAGTAGAAACACCTGCACGTGCCACCTCATGTTGGCACAACCTGTAGAAAAGAAGAGGGAAAACAGAGCTCAGTTGTTTTTTTCAAAAACAAGCAACTGCCAGCCCAGATGTATTTATATAAATATAAATGTGTGTGTATATACATGAGAAAAAAGAAATTTGGAATACATGTCTGAAATAACTCGTGATGTTTTTACTTGCTCCTTGTGGGAAGGTAGGTGTGAATTTGCCTTTCCTTTTCTCTGAAAAATGCTTCTGGATTTGTTTTCTCACAATACAGTTGACACTCCAGGGAGGTGAATCCATGTGATGGCGACTGGCTTCTGGAGAAACAAGGGAAGAACAGGATGCACCTAAGCCACACAGATGCCACAGCAGCATGGAGGTAAGAAATGAAGGCATGCCTCAGAGACTCCAATTCAAACCCCAAGAGTCTCCTTTGCAGGGACAAGAGGAACACAGCACAGTCCCAGGTGAAACGCGAGTCAGCTGCACAATCAATCTTTACACAGCCATGTGGAAAAAAGATCTGGTGGGAATGTTTTCTTAGAGTGAGATTCCTGCTGTAACCTGAATGTGTTACTTGATACAACAGGCAGAAGGTGAAGTCGTCGTAACGCAGCACATTTATTTCCCGAGATGTAGGGGAACTTTCTTGGCTTTTAAGTAAAGAATTCAATGTCTACTGTTGCTTAACAGCTTATCATCCAACCACAGTACCCATGGCAGTCCCACACCAAAGCTCCCTGGAAGCCAGCCGTAGTCCAGTCCCTTACCTGCTGCAGGAGTCGCCTCCACAGGCCAGCAGATGTGCAGTCTCTCCCCTGAGCTTATGTCAAAAGATTTAGAGAAGAATACCTGTAGCAAAACCCAACCAGCAATGCTAGGCAGGCTGCTGCAGACCCCATCAGTCTACAGTCACAAAGACATTACCCTGCTAGCATCCAAGCATCTCACACAGAAGGAAACTTGGAGGTTTACAGAGTTACATTGCAAACATTCTTATATTCCTAGACAGTCAGCCTTGGTTTTGTCCCATCCAGCGGTGGTAGGTTAGAGGAGCGTTAACCCACGCATTCACGGACATCATTTACCCAAAGGGAATTCCAGAAGAAAACAACAAAATCTTGTGGAGGTATCACTCCTGTCTGTGTGTGAGGACAGCTGTGTCTGTAACCACAAAACAGAACAGCACAGCCATTTGTGTCGGGGGGGATTTCCTGTCCTGGAGCACGAGCTCTGGCAGACTGCAGAGCTGTTCCCTCCCCAGCACACCATGCAGGTGGAATCACTCATAAAAGCTCGGTGTGACCGCCTGTAAAGCTCTAGGAGAATCTCGTGCCTTGCTCTGTGTGTGGGGCACTCTCTCTTCAGCAGAGGAGCCACAGCAACTCCAGTAGATGGTAGATCCTGTCAGTAGGGCCAAAGCTGAGACCACAATCATAGGGTAAAATTCCGTAACAGTCTCATTACTAGTTTTTTGCCCTTTGTGCTTCTGAGAATCATTTCTGTCGATTTTTAAAGCTTTCTATAGAAACAGTACAACAGTGAAAACACAGGACTTGATTATGATAGAAACGATGACCTATCCAGAGAGGTTTCCATGTCTGATAAAAAGGTAGAAGATGAAGGGAACTTTGAAAAATCACCTGCACACGTCAGGATTTACCCTGATTGTGAAATGATGACTAACAAACCAACTGGCTGGAGGACAGAAGCCAGCAGTGGTCAGTGGGACAGAGTCTAGCTGGAGACTTGTATCTAGCGGAGTCCCCCAAGGGTCACTACTGAGACCAGTACTATTTGACCTAATAATTAATGACTTGGATGAGAGATTAGGGTGCACTGTCAGCAAGTTTGCTGATGACACAAAGCTGGGAGGAGCGGCCAGCGCCCCAGCAGGCTGTGCTGCCATTCAGCAGGATCTGGACAGGCTGGAGAGCTGGGCAGTGAGGAATTTGATGAAATTTAACAAAGGCAAGTGTAGAGTCTTGCAAGAACAACCCCAGGTACCAGTATAAGTTGGGGGCTGAGCTGTTGGGACAGCAGTGTGGGAGAAAGGGACCTGGTGGTCCTGGTGGCCAGCAGGATGATCATGAGCCAGCAATGTGCCCTTGTGGCCAAGAATGCCAACAGCATCCTGGGGTGGATTACAAATGAGGTGGTTAGCAGACCCAGAGAGTTTCTATTCCCCCTCTGCTCTACCCTGGTCAGATCACACCTGGAATATTGTGGCCAGTTCTGGGCCACTCAGTTCAAGAAGGACACAGAACTGCTGGAGAGAGTTCAGCTCAGAGGAATGAAGATGATGAGAGATGTAGAACACCTCTCTTATGGGGCAAGGCTGAGGGAGCTGGGTCTCTTTAGCTTGGAGAAGAGGAGACTGAGAGTGACCTCATTAATGTCTATAAACATGTGAAGGATGAGTGTCAGGAGGACGGAGCCAGGCTCTGCACAGTGGCAGCCAATGATGGGACAAGGCGCAACGGGTGTAAGCTGGAACACAGGAGGTTCCACATAAATATGAGAAGGAACTTCTTCACAGTGAGGGTGACAGAGCACTGGAAGGGGCTGCCCAGGGCGGTTGCAGAGTCTCCTTCTCTGAAGAAGTTTAAAACGCACCTGGACACGGGTGTAAGCTGGAACACAGGAGGTTCCACATAAATATGAGAAGGAACTTCTTCACAGTGAGGGTGACAGAGCACTGGAAGGGGCTGCCCAGGGCGGTTGCAGAGTCTCCTTCTCTGAAGAAGTTTAAAACGCACCTGGACATTCCTGTGGGACTTGATCTAGGTGATCCTGCTGTGTCAGGGAAACTGGACTAGAAGATCTTTCAAGGTCCCTTCTAATTCCTAATGGTCTGTGATTCTGTGAACAGAGCTACCCTGAGCCTGATGTCTACACAACTGAACAGATGTGTTTTGTATCTGCTGCCAATTTACTGCACAGTTGCAAGTTATGATCTTTTCTGGGCATTAATTTGGCCCAGCAGCATTCCTGCTCAGGTTAGAGCAAACCCATGGTAATTAGCATGTGGATCCAAATCAGAGTTTAATATCCCATGCAGCTGCTGACATCTGCTTAATGAGGCCGCAGCCACTTCACAGCAACGTTGCCATGGCAGCACAAACACACGCTGGGGAAAAAGCTACAGCCATAGCAGCCACCCTCTTCACATCAAATCAATACAAGTTGATGCTTTTTATTTCAGCAGTGTCTTTTAATTGTTAGAAAAAAAGGTCTCCATTTTTAAGGAGGACAGTTGAGTCCAAAACATGCGGGATTGGTCCAAGTGCCAGGTTTTATAAAGGGGCTCCTGTAGGCAGCCAATTCAAGCACTAGATGAAGAGCTCTAGNGTGGAGGTATCACTCCTGTCTGTGTGTGAGGACAGCTGTGTCTGTAACCACAAAACAGAACAGCACAGCCATTTGTGTCGGGGGGGATTTCCTGTCCTGGAGCACGAGCTCTGGCAGACTGCAGAGCTGTTCCCTCCCCAGCACACCATGCAGGTGGAATCACTCATAAAAGCTCGGTGTGACCGCCTGTAAAGCTCTAGGAGAATCTCGTGCCTTGCTCTGTGTGTGGGGCACTCTCTCTTCAGCAGAGGAGCCACAGCAACTCCAGTAGATGGTAGATCCTGTCAGTAGGGCCAAAGCTGAGACCACAATCATAGGGTAAAATTCCGTAACAGTCTCATTACTAGTTTTTTGCCCTTTGTGCTTCTGAGAATCATTTCTGTCGATTTTTAAAGCTTTCTATAGAAACAGTACAACAGTGAAAACACAGGACTTGATTATGATAGAAACGATGACCTATCCAGAGAGGTTTCCATGTCTGATAAAAAGGTAGAAGATGAAGGGAACTTTGAAAAATCACCTGCACACGTCAGGATTTACCCTGATTGTGAAATGATGACTAACAAACCAACTGGCTGGAGGACAGAAGCCAGCAGTGGTCAGTGGGACAGAGTCTAGCTGGAGACTTGTATCTAGCGGAGTCCCCCAAGGGTCACTACTGAGACCAGTACTATTTGACCTAATAATTAATGACTTGGATGAGAGATTAGGGTGCACTGTCAGCAAGTTTGCTGATGACACAAAGCTGGGAGGAGCGGCCAGCGCCCCAGCAGGCTGTGCTGCCATTCAGCAGGATCTGGACAGGCTGGAGAGCTGGGCAGTGAGGAATTTGATGAAATTTAACAAAGGCAAGTGTAGAGTCTTGCAAGAACAACCCCAGGTACCAGTATAAGTTGGGGGCTGAGCTGTTGGGACAGCAGTGTGGGAGAAAGGGACCTGGTGGTCCTGGTGGCCAGCAGGATGATCATGAGCCAGCAATGTGCCCTTGTGGCCAAGAATGCCAACAGCATCCTGGGGTGGATTACAAATGAGGTGGTTAGCAGACCCAGAGAGTTTCTATTCCCCCTCTGCTCTACCCTGGTCAGATCACACCTGGAATATTGTGGCCAGTTCTGGGCCACTCAGTTCAAGAAGGACACAGAACTGCTGGAGAGAGTTCAGCTCAGAGGAATGAAGATGATGAGAGATGTAGAACACCTCTCTTATGGGGCAAGGCTGAGGGAGCTGGGTCTCTTTAGCTTGGAGAAGAGGAGACTGAGAGTGACCTCATTAATGTCTATAAACATGTGAAGGATGAGTGTCAGGAGGACGGAGCCAGGCTCTGCACAGTGGCAGCCAATGATGGGACAAGGCGCAACGGGTGTAAGCTGGAACACAGGAGGTTCCACATAAATATGAGAAGGAACTTCTTCACAGTGAGGGTGACAGAGCACTGGAAGGGGCTGCCCAGGGCGGTTGCAGAGTCTCCTTCTCTGAAGAAGTTTAAAACGCACCTGGACATTCCTGTGGGACTTGATCTAGGTGATCCTGCTGTGTCAGGGAAACTGGACTAGAAGATCTTTCAAGGTCCCTTCTAATTCCTAATGGTCTGTGATTCTGTGAACAGAGCTACCCTGAGCCTGATGTCTACACAACTGAACAGATGTGTTTTGTATCTGCTGCCAATTTACTGCACAGTTGCAAGTTATGATCTTTTCTGGGCATTAATTTGGCCCAGCAGCATTCCTGCTCAGGTTAGAGCAAACCCATGGTAATTAGCATGTGGATCCAAATCAGAGTTTAATATCCCATGCAGCTGCTGACATCTGCTTAATGAGGCCGCAGCCACTTCACAGCAACGTTGCCATGGCAGCACAAACACACGCTGGGGAAAAAGCTACAGCCATAGCAGCCACCCTCTTCACATCAAATCAATACAAGTTGATGCTTTTTATTTCAGCAGTGTCTTTTAATTGTTAGAAAAAAAGGTCTCCATTTTTAAGGAGGACAGTTGAGTCCAAAACATGCGGGATTGGTCCAAGTGCCAGGTTTTATAAAGGGGCTCCTGTAGGCAGCCAATTCAAGCACTAGATGAAGAGCTCTAGTGGAAACCCAACTGAAAGCCAGCTGGGTTGTCTCTGCTTTAGGAGCTGCTCCCAGACTACACGGTTGTTTTGTACAGTGATCGAGTGTAAGCAAGTACCCACCTAGAGAAACGCAGTGCTGCTCTAACACCAACAAAACTAACACTGACTAAACTTTCTGCTTTGCCAACTTACCAGCAGTTTGGGCACAGAGTCGCTCTGTTTGCTGTTTGATTAAGTATCTCCCATATGAAAGGTGCCTAAACCCATCATCTGAAAGGTGCCTGCAGCTGGGACAGGCCTCACGTTAACACCTCACTTCAAGGGCAAAGAAACATGCCACCGTGGTCAGGACTATCCAAGTCGAAACCATCAGCGTAAGAACACAACCCGGGGTGGTGCCATTGTAAAGCTGGGAAATCACACTGGGAAACAAGGGAAAAAATGCCTGTGAAATAAACAAGAACCAAACAGGAGACAAAAAGGCTTTGGCTTTTTTGCATTCTGTTATTTTAACGCAAGGGATCACTAGTGTGAGGTACCATCAGTATAAATGTTAAGTTAAGACTGGTGAGAGCAAAGGTCAAAGAGAGACTTGAGGATGAAATCAAGGAAATTCCTTACCCTTTTCAGTTAGGAACCTTGGCTGCAAATCTGAAATGAGAGGTCAGTCTGCACGTTAGGAAATAGAGAACGGTAGACCCCTGCGTGGACCCTCGTGAGCCCTGTCAGTACGTGGAGTCTATTAGGTAAAACCAGGTGTTTCAAGAGAGAACAGACTTTGTTCCAGAACAGCGCGTAAGGAATGCAGAACTCTCTTAGTTTGCGTAAAAGAGCCAAACGACAGATGAATTGAGAAGTCCGAGGTTTGGCTTGAGGTAAAACCACGTGCATTTATTTCATGGGCAGTGTCGAATCAGTGAGCATCGCAGGAAACACGCTGACTGTAAGGAATTCAGTCATACAAGTGCAAGTCTTGGGCCTGGATGTCTTTCATGGCAGTTTATTTAAAAAATGTACCAGTAAATCATAAAAGAGGGGTCATGTCCATTTAACGTTTATTGAAGTATACAGGAGGTTTTCTTGAGAATCAAAGATGAGCATGGAGATGTGGCCAAACGCAAAATCTATCAAATTCAGTGAAAATTTTCTGACTTTAAATAGTAACTGTAAGAATGAACAATATATATTCTTTGTTACAACTGCCCTCACTCTACAAGTAAAAAAAAAAATAATAAACATTCAGTAAACATTCTTTCCTAAGGTAGTTTCCCTTATGTAGCAGTGATTTCTCCGTTTCTGGTGTACAGAACTTTGAAAACAGACCGATCAGTGGTTCTCACAATTGAAAAATAAAAGCACAAAAAAGTTTACACTCTTGTACAGGTAAAGAAAAGATCATCTTGAATTAAACTGTATATCCTTAAGGGCATAGTATAGTTTCCATTTCATTACCTATTACATATTTAGCTTCTTACATACAAATATGGACATATTTGGCTTGTGCTTCAAAGCCTTTGTGTCTAGAAAGTCCATGTCAATGCAACTCATAACTTGAAATCGGGGGGGATATCTTTACTGCTGCTGGGTTTAACCTGTTCGTGCAACATGGTCTCTTTTGTGCTCGTTGTGGCACCGCATTTTTCTGTGGGGTCCTCGGCATCTGGGTCCAACCCTTCAGGACAGGGCAGTTTCAGCAGTTCCTCACGCAGCTGAGCCGTGTGACGCTGAACACACAGAAATGAGGCAGTGAGCAAGAGCACTGTAAGAAACTACTTGGACATCACAAAGCAGTAACACTGAGTGAGCAGAAAAGGTGTAAATGTATTGTGACAGTGCAATCAGCAAGTCAGAAAGATGGAGCCAGGGTCTTCTTAATGTCATCTAACGATAGGACAAGGGGCAATGGGTGCAAGCTGGAACACAGGAGGTTCCACATAAATATGAGAAGGAACATCTTCATGAGTGAGGGTGACAGAGCACTGGAACAGGCTGCCTAGGGAGACTGTGGAGTCTCCTTCTCTGGAGATGTTTAAAACCTGCCTGGATATGTTCCTGTGCGACTTGATCTAGGGAATCCTGCTATGGCAGGGCATTGGACTGGATGACCTTTTGAAATCCCTTCCAATCCCTAAAGTTCTGTGATTCTGTGAAGTGCTGCTAGGGGAAAATTAAAGGCAGAGCTTCAACACCCAAGTGCATCGATGTAAGAGCTGTGCTATTCATCCTGCACCTGAGTCCTGTCTGCTCTGTGATCACAGCAGAAACTGTCTTGGACTGGGTACCTCACAAGGCTAAAACGTACAGCGTTCAGAGTGTGGATGAGATCTGTTACAGAAATAATGAGAGCTGTGCACAGAAACTCCTTCTGACAGCCAGTCACACTGAAACAACCCAAAGTCCAGCAACAGAAAAAAGTCGTCTTTATAATTTAGTCATGTTTTCCCCCCTTTCTACGCAGGGGAAGACTGCATGACTGCTGTCTGTGCAGACACAACAACTAAAGGGCAGCACTTGGGCGGGAAGGAAAGAAGCCTCTGCCATGGGTGTCACTGCTGCTGAAAGTGAAGGCAGCGTAAAACGAATGGCAATGGGCCGCAGCCCAATAGCAGTGCCAGTCTATTCACAAGGTTTGTTTTCTGGCAAAAAAGCAGTTGTAGTACAATGTCATCACAAACTTCCACCCACCCTTGAGAGAGAAGAAGGGATAAAGAAGATGAAATGACAAAAGCAAGTCTCACCTTTAGAGCTGCGGCATGGTGGGACATGGTCCTGCCTACCCGTTTGTCACTGCTGTACTGCTGTATGTCTGCTATCCACTCCTCACACTGAGCCATGATCTCCACCCTCTTCAAGTAAAAGTGTTTGTGGATGACCTGCAAGAAAACATCCTGAATAAACAAAGAGTCTTCACTGTTTTCTAGGAACCATACAGTTCAACAACACAAAACTCGCAGGACACTAAGAGGAAAAAGTTCATATGAGGATAGCTCAGCACTGAGCCAAGTTGCAGATGAATTCTGGAACTGGGTCCTTGGAGGTTTCCAAGCCCCAACAAAGCCCTGAAGAAGCTGGTATGGATTCAGCTGATGTTGTTTTGAAGAGCTGTATGAACACTAGATCTGCCCAGACACTGCCTGCCTCAACAGAAAACAGAGAAGCAGAAATACAGTCAGCAGAGTGAGCCTAGGAACATAAAACATGCTTCTACATAGAGAAGAAGGATCACACCAGCTGCTGTGGAAGAGGTGCAACCACACAGACATTCCCTGGGCAGGGGCAGCACCTCTGGGGACAGGAGAATTCCCAGGCAACACTGGTTGAGCTGTTCCCAGTCCGTGTAGGAACCAGTATTTGATCACATGGTAATACTGGTATTTAGGTACAGATCCGAGTTTAAAAAACCCCCCTCAAAGGAACCAACCAGCCCTCAGACAAAGCTGTGAAACTCTACGTAGTGTTGGCTTTGTCTGAAAAAGTTTTCTCAACCTCTGCCCACGTAAACAAGCAATAAAATCCACATTTTATTGAGAGAGGGGATTCTGCCCCTCTGCTCTGCCCTGCTGAGACCTCATGTGGAGTCCTGTGTCCTGCTCTGGAGACCCCAACACAAGAAGAAGACAAGGATCTGTTGGAACAGGTCCAGAGGCAGGACATGAAAATGCTCAGAGGGCTGGAGCCCCTCTTTTATGAAGACAGCCCGAGGGAGCTCAGGTAGTTCAGCCTGAAAAGATGACTCCAGGGGGACCTTCCAATCCCTAAAAGGGGCAATCAGAAGGGTGGGGAAGACTTCACAGGGGCAGTGAACAACAGGACAAAGGGTCATGGTTTGAAGCTGGAAAAGGGGAGATTGAGGCTGGACATGAGGAAAAATTTCTTGACTCTGATGGTGGGGGATCCCTGGAATAGGCTGCCTAGAGAGGCGGTGGAGGCCACATCCCTTGAGCCATTCCAGGTCAGGCTGGATGGGACTCTGGGCAACCTGTTCTAGTGAGAGACGTCCCTGCTTCTTGTAGGGTGGTTGGACATTCGATGGCCTTTGGAGGTCCCTTCCAACCCAACACATTCTGTGAAATCTACTGCATTTTGAGATTGTTTTTGCAAGAGTGAAATCATGACACTGAGCTGGAAAAAAAGGACCTGTTAGCAGAGGTTTTCTGATTATTTGTCATAGTATTATCTTTCCTGTTCTCTTCAACATATGGAGTACAAGATTTAAGACGTAATTTGGAACAAACACCGTGTTTTTCTTCATTCATTCATGACACCAGTGTACCCTGCACATCCTTTTCCACCCGCACTAACCCCTGTCATGCAGGTGAAGTGTCTGGGCTTTCTTCTTCCATGAGACACAGTAACTTCAGTGAAAATGGTCTTTGCATTCCAAAAAATGTTTTTTACAGATAGGAAGGACAGGATGGAAGACCCCAATCCTGCTCAGATGCCACCCTCAGCAATGTGCGTAAGCCTAAAATAACTGCCTCTGTCACCACTGCAGGCCATTGAGAGCACAGATGACGCTACACCGTGGTTTCCACACTTCAGTTGAGAAGTGGTGACAGGTTTAGCGTTTCAGGTTAAAACTTGCTTTTTCCTTCCTATTTGCTGGCACTAGTATAACCAACCGTTTTGCATTAATACCTGTCCTGACACTCTTTCCCAACGAATCTTCAGCTCTTTCCTGAAGTCCTTTGCTACGCATGTTCAAACCTCTGAGATGCAGCCAAGCTGCTCTGAGAAAGGAGCTGGGCTGCAGACCTCGAGAGAAGTCCCTAACAGCTGCAGGAGTGGATGTAACCAAATGCCATTTATTTGAGATCTGTTGCTGAAGCCTGTGTGAATGCGTAACGTCAGGGGACTCTCATCAGCATCAAGGAAGTTGTTCTCAAAGGCACAGATCTCAAGATGAGCATGGATGCTCTGGGGATCCTCCCACCAGTAACACCCAGGAAGACACTGCCTGAAGTGTTTTGCCAGACCGCATTCCTCTGGTGCATCCAAGGTGCTTCCTAACTGTTGCTTCAAATTCATGTTTCTCGGAGAAACAGCTCCTGCCAGCTGTGCTGACTAACACGCTCACAGAAAAAACAGTTTTCACATGAAATGTGAAAGGTACCACCTGCTATTACAAGGGAGCAGAGCTGAGCAAACCACGTTTTACCAGCCTGTGCCCCAACCTCCCTGTGGGCCAGTCCCAACCTGCCTTTCCCAACAACCCTTTCCCAGAAATGAATCTGTGAAGCCAGGTGCAGCCTCATTCACCCCAGTCTCCTGAACCAGTTGCCTCAGGGAACACCCAGGAAGCTAAATGAGACCCCTGCACTCTTCTCCGTACTCAGGCTGGATAAATAAACAAATGATCAATGTTTCTCATGTTCCACAACACCTACCTCCTTAAAACATGGCGATGGGTTTCTGATTTGTTCCAGCATTGCCCACTTGACCGTTGCCTGTCGTATGTTTCCATCATATTCCCGGGAGCTCTGGGTGCCACTGGGAGTCCCTCTGGATCGTTCATAGCCAGGTTCATTGAAATATGGTTCTGCTACCAGTATCAGGGATTGGACTGACACTAACACCTGGTGAGAGAAGAAACCAAGGAGTAGTACTGTGTCACAAACTTCCTTTTTTCACATGTTTTTCTTACCTTCCGTGCAACACAACTCTAATGGTAAAGCCTGATGGCTACCTGCAGTAGGGAACTGTTCTGAAACTCTCAATCTGAAAGTGTCACTACACATAAAAAACCCCTAAATCCTACGACTGCGTCCTACAACTGAGAAAGCAACAAGTACAAGTAAAATAAATGAAAACACAAATGTAGTTAAATTGTTTATACAGTTTATTAGGGTTGGAAGGGGCTTTCAAAGGTCATCAGTTCCAACCCTCCTGCTCAAGCAGGACACAAATTACTGAAAAGCAGAACTGCCTGAAAATCCTCAATGCATCCATTTCCTCAATGCATCCAGCTGGGTCTGAAACATCTCCACAGATGAGGACTCCACACCCTCCCTGGGGAACCCCTTCCAATATTTCATAACCCTGACTGTTGAAGACGTTTTTCCTCAGGTTGAGGTGAAACTTCCTGTGTTCAAACTTGCATCCATTACTCCTTGTCTTGTCTGACACCATGGAAAAGAGAGTTTTCCTTTCTTCTTGGCACCCAGCCCTCCTGTATTTATAGACGGTGATTAAATCCCTTAGGAGCCTTCTTTTGTCCAAACTACAAAGTCCCAATTCTCTCAGTCTCTCTTCACCAGGCAGTTGTTCCAGACCCCCAGTCATCCTTGTAGCTCTGCACTGAACTCTCTCAATGAACTCTCTCTTTTGAATTGGGGAGACCAGAACTGGACACAGGATTCCAGGTGCAGCCTCACTAAAGCAGAATAACAGGGTAGAAGAACCTCCCTTGATCTGCCAGACACACTCCTCTTGATCTATCCCAACATCCTCTTGGTCTTAACCACAAGGGCCCACTGCTGATCCCTTTTTAGTTTGTTATTCACAACTCCAAGATCCCTCTCCCCAGGGAGGGCTCTCTAGCTGGTCACTACCCAACATGTATTGATGCCTCCTATTAGTCCTTCCCAAGGAAGGACTTTACATCTGTTTGTGCCGCGACTCATTTAAAGGAAGAGATGTCTAATGGCACTGCTTGGTGAAAGGAGATTAATTCATCAAGATCTCAGAGAGAAACTCGTTAACTTTTCCTGTGGCTGACCTTAACAGGTCTTCTCATCCTGATGTGGATGGAAAAGGAACAAGATAGGTGCAGTACAGAGCAGTGAAGTTGAACTCGCTCCTCCATTTGTTCTTTCAAATGATTTCTCAGTATGGTTTTAGCCCTTTCATTTCAGATCTGACACGGAACACTGCCACAAAACCAAACTCGCGGTCCTCTTGGGACAGCAAAATTGAATGGTTTTAGTACTTTATCAATAAAGCAGCAACTCCACAGTGACAAGGAAACAACAATTTTCCTCTTTTCAAAGTTACAATCCAGTGTGTGTGGGACCAGAGGCATCTAAGTGCACAGACCCCAATTAGTACCCCTAACATCAAACAAAGAATTAAACTGGTAGATGGGCTGTGAGGGATGCCAACACGGATGCAGAGCAGATCCCTGACTCAATGGGTTGCAATTTTTCCTGTATTAGACTGTTTGTTGTCCCTGCCAACTAGCTGTTGTACCTAATCAAAATCACGTTATGTGCCAAAACGTTGCTGCATAAATAGAAAGCCAGTCTGCTGCTGTCACACGGCGTGGGGTGCACCGGCACACTGTCTCCATTCAGCTAGAAGCAGCCACAGCTCTCTTGTGTAACCCCTCAGATACGCAGCCGTCAGTAACATCTACGGGATGTGTTGTCAATCAGGTCCCACAAACAAAGCAGCCACTTGCATCTTGCAAAAGGCAGATTACTAACGCAAATGGGCTCAGCCACGGCAGAGCACTTTGGGCATCCATGGAATTGTGGTGACCTGGGTCTGCAAGTGGTTTTTTAGATCTTAAATTTTATAGGCACGTGTGCACATGCACAGGCACAGGCGCGCACACACAAACACAGGCACAGACGCACATGGGTGCACCGGCACGGGTGAGAAATCTGATACCCTGGCAGCCTTGTACTTTCTTAAACTTAATAACTAGATGTCACTTTGAATTATAATGGTGACTAATGAGAACTCTAAACTATCTTCCAGTTTCATCTGGGTTGTAAAAGTTAATTTTTGACGTGGTCTGACAACAGTTTAATTTTTGAGTCAGAAAAAACATGCAAAGCTCAATTCTTCCCAAACAATTTACTTAGTCCTACAGCTGGATTTCATTTAAAAGATACAAAGTGTTTTACTTCTGCACAGAGGAAGAATTGGTCTAACAACTTCCTAACTATTTCAAAAAATAAAAACCTAAAAAAACTTTCAAACTTCAACCACTTGATGTGGTTCCATCATCTGTTGGAGACCACATCTGGAGTATTGTGTTCAGTTCTGGGCCCCTCAGTTCAAGAAGGACATTGAGCTGCTGGAAAGCGTCTAGCACAGAGGAACGAGGATGATGAAGGAAGTGGAGCACCTCACTTATGAGGAAATGCTGAGGGAGCTGGGTCTCTTTAGCTTGGAGGAGACTGATGGGTGACCTTATTAATGTCTATAAATATGTGAAGGGTGGGTGTCAGGAGAATCATAGAATCATGGCTGGAAAGGACCTCCAGGGTCATCCAGTCCAACCTTTCTCCTAGTGTCTAACCGCCAGACCATATCCCTAAGCGCTGTGTCCACTCGTTCCTTAAACACCTCCAGGGACGGTGACACCACCACCTCCCTGGGTAATCTATTCCAGTACCTAACCACCCTCTCAGTAAAGAACTTCTTTCTAACATCCAATCTAAACCTCCCCTGACACAACTTGAGGCCATTTCCCCTTGTCCTATCATCACTAATTGGAGAGAAGAGACTTCACCAGCTTGGTTGCCCTTCTTTGGACTCACTCCAGCACCTCAATATCCTTCCTGTACTGTGGTGACCAAAACTGGACATCCCCTCCTTCCACCTTCTGTTTACTTTGTTTGCTGTTGAGCTCAGGCAAGCTCAAGCTCCTGCCACTCCTGCTTGACCCTCACAAACTAGCATAAACCTGACTTGACCTTTTCAGAGATTGATGAGCCAGCCTCCAAGTTCCTGAGCAAACTGCACTCCTGAGCAGCCACTCTTGAGGACAAGCCCAGCAGAAATACCAGCTGGAAAGAGCACCCTGAAGAACTTCTCCGCTGTGACCCTTTTTGGCTGTTCCAAGGGCATTTTCTGGACTTTTGTCCTACTTTTGCTTATTTGAGGAAGAAAATGCTGGTGTAAAAGTACTCAAAAGAGAACCCTTAGGACCAAGAGACCACTCACTACTCCCAAATAACATCCATTGCAAAGAAAGAAAAAATGCTCACCTGCAAGAAACTCGATGTCTGTGGATTCCATTTCTCTTCTGGCCTCCCATGCCAGGTGTTCAGGATGCTTAAACACACCTGTAATGCGGACGAGATTAACACCACACAGAGCACGACAAAATGGTTCTGCCGCAGCAGAACAGAACAGTACTCTTTTGGACAAACTTTTGTGTAGCTGCATTCCAAAAGTCAGACTTATTTTCTGTGAAACTAACTAGAAATGAAAGCAGATACAATTAACGTGGATAAGCAAGAACAGCACGTTAATAAATGAAGGAGGCAGGGCAGATTCCTCTTCTTCAAGGAAAACCTACAGCTTCTGGTGGTTCCAAAAACAAGTGAATCACAAACACCATCTGATTCTTGACTTTCCTCTTCAAATACTGTTCTAATGCTGAGTGCCGCGGTTTGTAAGAAGAATTCTGCTTGAGGCACGTGAAAGGTGGTTTCTGTCACACACGCTATTTGTAACATAAAATATTCTTGAGGTTCTGTGACTGCTCTGGACTTAAGGGGAGTCTACGGAGCTCTTGAATGGTCAAAGATTGAGCACATGAAGATACAAGATGAACAGAAGACATTTGCCCAGACTTAATGCTAGGGAGACAGACAACAACAGGAAAGGGAATTCCATTCTCTGTCCGTATTAAGAGAAAGCCTCACGTCTACTACTGGAGAGGAGCACTACCGCTTGTGCAAACAGGGCGCACGGGGCAGCCAGCTATGACAGTGGACTAAGGGGGAAAAACGTGTGCCTGTGGATGAGATGTTTATACACACAAAGCTGAGGCTGTGCTCCAGCGCTAGCGAAATCTGGATTGTGGTTTGCGCTCTGGCGCACACACACACACACACACACAGAGCCACCTTTGCAGCTTTGCAGAGAGCTTCACGTCCTGCTTTCTGATATAAATAGAAGTTGCACTTCCCTGCCACACACCAGACTTTTTGTGGGCTTTTTGGAGCCTTCAGAATGCCACAACACAGCCAGGAAACTAATGGTAGGAAAGGAGGAAGGCTTGTTTGGTTAAATTCTTGATACTGTTTCCAGAAGCTTTATTAATTTTTTGTAAAACTGCCATTAAGTTCAAATTTCAGAGTCAGATTTTCTTTTATACAGGACACCAAGTTTGAGAAAAGTCTCTCTTCCCCAAAGAACAAGCACTTTTACATGGAAAAAGACAGACAGGGCACTTGGCCAACACATTCAGTCGCAGATGATTGGAAGGATACTTGGCCTGGGGACAGGACCCTGGGTATTTCAGCTAGCCAAGTCCATTTCTGCCCAGTTAGCTTAGCAAAGGAGGTGGAAAAAACCAACATTTTTCTAGGTTAAAATTATTTGCGTTTTGGTCAAATCCAGCTCACAAAAGCTTTATATATCTCCAAAACTACTTAGAAAGATTATTCCCATTTGAAACTCTTCAATCACTCTTCAGTTTCAAGACCAGTTTTAACCAAACAGTTCCCTCCAGTTTGCTGGGGAGCAGATGATCATTTGATTGTGAAAAGCTTCACTCGTTTCCCTTCCTTGTTACAACTACACACAAGAACACAGTTGACCTACCTTGCCGTCGTTGTAAAGGTTTGGATTAAATCTTACACTGTGGCCTCCCGTTGTTTCCAAATTCACAAGCGGAGGGGAGTTCGGATAGTCTTGCGGAAAATAGACATCAAATTCAAAGCACCCATTTGCGTAAGGGGTGTCTGCAGGACCAGTAATGAGAACCTACCATTGTAAAACACAATGTACAGGAGTTTGCAGTGAGAGCTGAGATCTGTATAAGTTACACGAAGCATTTTATTTACACATGTTGATTATAAGAAATCACCAACAGCCATCATAACTGTGTGCAGTCTAAGCCCTCTGCTAACATCCACTTCTCCAGATTACAATGGGAAGTAAACCAGAAGGACCTAAAACTCTACTCCCTGTTGGATGCTGCTAATAGAATTTATGTTTCAGACACTTCTCAGGGAGGTGGTTGAGTTGCCATCCCTGGATGTGTTTACAGATTATTTAGATGAGGTGTTGAGGGATATGGTTTAGGGGTGAACTTGTAAGTAGATGGTTGGACTCGATGATCCCAGGGGTCTTTTCCAACCAGAGTGACTCTGTGACTGCAGCTCCAGAGACATAGAGTGTACTTGTCCATGCCGACTGCTTTGCATTGACTTAAGCGCCTGTTTGCCAAGATACACTGCAACGTAACGGAGTAGCAAAATTCAACAATTCCCTTCAGAACAGATGAAGAACGAACCTTCTCCTGTGAAGTCTCCTTGCCTAACGGCACAGTCCTGCGGTAGATGGACTCTTCCTATCCCCTCCCAAGTTACTAAGGCTCAGACTCTGAAATACTACCCTCTTTGGCTGGAGCTCAGACAACAATTAAAGCAGACATTAGATATTCCTGAGTTTTGTAAAGATTTAAGGCACCTTCTTAAACTTTTATGTATCAAGTTGAAAGACTGAAATAAAACCAACTTTGCCTACTTACCTTCATAATGTCGAGCCGCTCCTCATCACAACGTACAAAGACGCTGGATGAAGATGAGAGAGGCAGTGACGTTGAAAGAGTCACAGCTTCTTGAGCAAGACGTCGGGCTCTGGCAGCACTGTTGGCATCACTTGCGTTTTTTACCTGAGACATGTAGTGGTAGTTTACTTTAAAAACCAACTTCCCATCATCATCTTCAGACACCATTTCAAAGGTATCTAGAAGAGAAAAAAAAAGTTAGCGCATCAGGAAAGCAGTGAAGGTGACAATGGATTACTCCTGGACGAAGACTCTGAGTATTTAAATCAGGGAAGTTTAATCTGTACTTATCAGTTAACAGTGATCACAGAAAATGCATTGACATCCTGCATCATGTTAAGTTCTGGCATACGTTCAAAAGCTTTCGTCTACAACATGTCAAATGTGCTCCCGTTTCCGATGTGAAAAGCAACCTGCTACTCCAGACCAGGGATCTTTATCGATATACAGGACTACAAAAAAAGGACGTCCAAGGTCATCCAGTGCAACCCCACCCTGCAGTGAGCAGAGCTATTACTTGTTCTTTAGGAATTTTTTAAGGTGTTCCCTTTACGGCCCAGAGAGCAGCAAATCCTGTCACATGTGTTGATCTATAAGCACTGAATCCCACAGCATTTTCCAAATGCAACACACTGTGCTCCATGACACAATGGGACTTGAGACTCCAGTTTCGTTTCACTTTCAAAAACTCCACCAAAACCAAACTACATTTTATCCTGTATTCTGTTGCATTTAAAAAGTAAAGGCTACATTCACCAACATAAATCTAGAGTCATACACCAGCTTTAGAAAAGAAAGCTACTAACATCTGCATATGATTTGAGGATTGAAACAGTCACAAATCCCTTCAGGCAGGGCTGAAGCTGCCAGGGGAGGGTTAGGTTGGATGACAGGAAGCCCTTCCTCACAGAAATGGTGATCAGACCCTGGAATGGACTGCCCAGGGCAGTGGTGGAGTCCCCATCCCTGGAGGTGTTTAAAAACACCCTGGCCCTTAGTGCCCTGGGTCTCACCGATGTGGTGATGTTAGGTCCTGGGCTGTGCTGGGTGAGCTCAGAGGGCTTTTTCCAGCCTCAGTAATTCTGTGATTAATGAAATAAAAACATGAATACCACCACTGAATTCTTCTGGTCGCAGGAGTTCATCCAGTTTATGTTTAAAACACTTTGTTCAAAGAGGGCATTAGCTGGTGACCTGAAAACACAGACCTAGGATTTTCTGTTTGTGAAAATGATCAGAGGTCACATAGGTAAAAAAATCACTAACTTTGAAAAATTGTTATGGATTCTGTCCAAGAGATGATCTATTTTTTTCAGTATCTGCTTTCTGAAACACAAACAGGTCCTCAACCTACCGAACTGTAGTTTTTTCATGACAGCCACATACTTTTCTTCAAGAGACCGTAAAACAGACAAAGGCTTGGGCTTCACGGCAGCCTTTTTGGAGAACTCTGCCATCTTCTTTTCTGTGACAGGAAAGGAACCATCATTTGCAACTAATCATCTAACTTTACGAAAGTACAGTGAACGTCAGGAGCTTATTTACCTTGACATTTTATGATTACACTGTTTGCAGAGCCATCTTAGAACTGGAAATCCCTCACAATATACAAATCTGTGTTTCTTACCACCATGTATTTCATTATTTGAACAGCCTGAGGTAAGTAAAGGTCATAATCTCAGCTGAGAAATAATTCATGACTGCTGCTGCTATGAATATTCTGCTATTCTTCCTTCTAACCAATTTCTTCACTTTAAAATAAAAAGTGCAGGAGCTAATTACACAGACATTTGTAGGATCTACTCCTCCTACTGAACTACTCAATCTCTAGTTTTGGGTATAAAGCTAAAGGACCACAGGGTAAATTCCTCTTCTTCAGTGGTGCCTTAGGAGGTCACTGTCCCTTCTGCCTTTAATCCTAATCCATGCATTCATTAATCCAGTTTCAGAATCCAGCACCCGAGTTGGATTCCAGTCTGCGACTGCCCCAGCATCAGCCCACAGCACCAATGGTGTAACGGCCATCGGGGTGTTGGGTTTGACATTGGTTCTATATCTATTTAATGCTATCGTTATTATTTCCATTAAAACAGTTTTCTTTTTCAAGCTGTAAGTCTCTCTCTTATTCCCTTTCTGTGATCCCTTGGGGAGGGAGAGAGATTAATAGAGAACACGTGCCATGCAGCTAGCAGCTGGCCCAGCACTAAACCCTGGTACTGCTAACAGACATAACACAATTAAACACTGGAGAGTGTTGACAGAAGCATTTCTGTTTTACCTTGGTTTGCTTGGCGCAAACTGGTGGTAGCAGCATAAACTATCTCTGCAGTCTTCTGGATGTCTGGTACCAAAAGTGTCAGCCCCTCTGGTTCTTGATCAGAAGCATCAGGTTTTACTCCTGCTTTAGCTTTGTCTTTCTTAGACCTGATTTGGGCAAAGAAATAGGTAAGGGCAAAGCAGAAAAACCCCCTCTCATCAGAATAGCTCTCTAAATGAAGCACTTCCACAGCAGATTGGTCCTGTCACCTGTAGTTGTCTAGAGCTTCTGTGATGCTTTATGTTACAAGTTGCTGAACTTTTGAGACAGATCATGACAATTTAGGTACAAAGGGCAGGAATGATAGTATCTCAAACACTCCCCACTCCCTGGTCTCATATTTTGCCTTGATTCTGGGATTTCAGTGTGTTATAGATAGATATCAGTGTTATATTGTGCACTTCTCCCTGCCAGATCCTGCCTGTGAAGCAAAATTCGATGCAGGTATTTACACAGGCCAAATCTTTCTCGAAATGTCACAATTTTTAAAAGGGAGGAGCAGTCAAATATTTAATTTAGACTTTGAGAACTCCTCATACAGTTTTTCAGTCATTGAAGAAAAAGCAGATAAAATCATGTCAGCTCATGTTTAGAAGGATGACAGTCACTACTGTATTTGCTGAAAGAGACAGCAGTGTGCATGCTAATAATTGAAGCCATTAATTTAGATTGTGCTAGAAGATGAGAGACTTCTCTTCATGCTGAGCTAAATGAATAACAAATGATACCCTCTCAAGGCAACTTTAATTTTCAAAGCTAATACTTAGTCACTCATTCCTGACATTGAGGTAAACCTGATGATAGGGAACGATGCCTTCATCAAACTACTCCCAAAATAAAGTAAATGAACCATTTAGCCCTTCCATACTACAGCGACAGTGCTTCAGCTTTACAGCAATCTTCGCTGTCTCAGGACAGAACTCCTACAGTTTTCCAGTGTGCTAGTACTCGGCCCTCATGGTCCCCAGTAATTGACAGGTTCTCAAATCTCCTTCAGTCGGGCAAAACAAGTAATGGATCATGCATCTGAAAACTGAAAACAAACACTGCTGAAAG
Organism: Rhinopomastus cyanomelas; assembly: GCA_013400115.1. Classification (NCBI taxonomy): domain Eukaryota; kingdom Metazoa; phylum Chordata; class Aves; order Bucerotiformes; family Rhinopomastidae; genus Rhinopomastus; species Rhinopomastus cyanomelas. The sequence continues at coordinate 15,250 of VXBP01001309.1, read as the reverse complement.
CTAGTGACCTCCTTGGAGATGGATTCACATCCTCCTCCTTAGATTGAAGTGGGACCAGAGAAGGGTCATGAAAACGCTCAGAGGGCTGCAGCCTCTCTCTTATGAAGACAGGCTGAAAGAGTTGGGGTTGTTCAGCCTGAAGAGCAGAAGACTTCTGGTTGACCTTAGAGCCACCTTCCAATCCCTGTGAAGGGGGCCTGTCAGAAGGCTGGGGAAGACAGGAATGACAGGACAAGGGGTCATGGTTTGAAGCTGGAAAAGGGGAGATTGAGGCTGGACATGAGGAAAAATTTCTTGACTCTGATGGTGGGGGATCCCTGAAACAGGCTGTCTAGAGAGGCGGTAGAGGCGCCATCCCTGGAGCCATTCCAGGTCAGGCTGGATGGGGCTCTGGGCAATCTGTTCTAGTGAGAGCTGTCCCTGCTCGTTGTAGGGGGGTTGGACTAGATGACCTCTGGAGGTCACTTCCAAACCAGTATGCTCTGTATTTAATGACAGTAAGCTGAAGCACTTCAGCAAAGGCTGCGGGTCTGCTCTGCACAGCCAATGAACCACTTCAAGCAGGAGCCTGAGAGAATGGAAAACCAAAGTGGCAGCTGCTTTGTATTTTATAGCAGAAGAAATTAAACTAAATTAGGCCCCAATTCTTGGGGGCCAAACCAAAGATTTTTGTTTGCAATTAGTGCCATTTCATACAGAAATTCTGCAAGATAACAGTAAATAAAATGAAAAGCCATGCCACGGAAAATACCTCAGGCCCACCTGGCTGTTTTCTAGCACCCTCACTGCTGCGGGAACCAGTGGTTAGATCATTTACATTATCAGTCAACATCATCCAGGCAACATAAAACTATCTGGGTGGTAGCAACCATTTAAGAGGCAGGGTATTCAGACATCTGTCATTCAGACAACCCTGGAATACTGCAGGATTAACCTTAGAAGCAGTGTGACAAGTGATGGGAGTGCAGAGATGACAGAATTCAGAGCTCCCTTAAGCAGTTTCCATGGGTGTGGCTGGGGTGATGTGAAGAGGGAAAGCACAGTTAGGAATTTTAGACATAGCCTTGGCTCTGCTCTCACAAACAAATAAACAGCTCATTTTGGTACAACTTACCACAGAGGTCACCAGGCAGATGGTGGTTCAGATGAGCCTGCTTGGAGCACAGCAACAGTGCTCTACAGCAGAGACTTCAGCTACTACAGTAAACCTCACCCCCCCCCCCCCAGCAGGACCCCTAA
>VXBP01001309.1:1762-12630 GCA_013400115.1 Rhinopomastus cyanomelas | reverse complement strand
ACCCCCCATTCTAGCTGTCCTCCCTTCCACTCCTTGTAGAGTTTCTTTTTGTGTGACAGCCTGTCCAGGAGCTCCTTGCTCAGCCAGGCAGGCCTCCTAGCATTCTTCCCTGCTTTCCTCTTTGTTGGTATACATTGCTCCTGGACACAGAGGAGGTGATCCTTGAATACTAACCAGATGTCCTGGGCCCCTCTTCCCTCTAGGGCTTCATCCCATGATACTTTGGCCAGCAGATGCTTGAAGCGATCAAAGTCTGCATGCCTACAGTCCAGGGTTGTAAGCTTAGAAAACGTCCTCCTGGTTGCCCTCAGAATCTTACATTCCAGTGCTTCATGGTCACTGCAGCCAAGGCTGTCCCTGAGCCTCACATTGGTCACCAGGCCTTCCCTGTTGGTGAGAACAAGGTCCAGCACAGCACCTTTCCTTGTTGGCTCCTCCACCATTTGAAGGAGGAATTTGTCATCTATGCAATCCAAGAACCACCTTGATTGCTGGTGCCTTGCTGTGTTGTCCCTCCAGCAGATGTCAAGGTGATTGAAATCCCCCACGAGGACCAGTCCTACAATCATCTCATCCCTAAATTTCGCAATTTTTAATAGAGTATCGTGGCCTTTGAAAGCAAACAAACTAAAATGCTAACTGGAGATTAAATCCAAGCCTGCTCCCCTTAATTTGTGGATCTCAGTGGAACACTTGCTCCAACCCAGAGATGGCAACCGGTAAACATGCAAGTGGAACTGCTGTTCAGCTGCAGCTTCTGAAAGTAGGTGCCGTATTTGTGTTGCTGTTCTGCCGTTTGACCTCAAAGGGGCAGCAGATTGTCCCACTTCAGAAATCTGTGCCAACACTCGCTATTATTGCTGGCACAACTTCAGCTAAAATGCCAAGAATTAGAGCCTTCCAGGCTACTCAGGCTCTTGGTGTTTTCATCCTTGTCTGTGACTCTAACCAACAAACAGCATTATGCTCAAAGCAGGCAGGGAAAGACACTGTCTTTGTGCTGAAAGATCAAGAAACCTGTACAGGTACTGGAAGTGAACCAATCATGGGATTTTACTAGATAAATCCATTATTATAATGATAGAATCATTATGGCTGGAAAGGACCTCCAGGATTATCAAGTCCAGCCCTCATCCCAAAACAGCTCCCTAACCCCTAGACCATGGCTCAAGTGCTCTAGCTACTCATTTTTTAAACACCTCCAGGGACAGTGACTCCACCATTCCTCTGAGCAGCCTGTCCCAGTGCCCAACCCCTCTCTCAGGAAAGAACTGAGTCCACAGGGATCAGAACATAAGGAGTACATGTTGGAATTCCAATCTAAACCTCCTCTGATGCAACTTGAGGCCATTTCCCCATATCCTATCATTAGAAACTTGGGTGAAGTGACCAGCACTAGCCTCACTACAACCTCCTTTTAGGTTGTTGTAGAGAGCAGTAAGGCCTCCTCTCAGCTTCCTCTTCTCCAGACTAAATAATCCCAGTTCCCTCATCCACTCTTTACAGGGCCTGTTTTCCAGACCTCTCCCCAGCCTCGCTGCCCTTCTCTCGACCCGCTCCAGCACCTCCTTGTCCTTCTTGTACTGTGGCACCCAAAACTGGACCCAGTAGTGAAGGTGCAGTCTCACGAATGCAGAGTGCAGGGGCATCACCATCTCCCTACTCCTGCTGGTTACACTGTTCTTGACACAGGCCAGGATGAATAACAACACTGACAGTGCTTCTGGAATTCTTGTTTTCAAATCCCAAGCTAATACTGAGGAACTTGTCATGGTGTACTTTCCTCTGACAAATTTTATAAAGCATGTGAATAGTAGTCATGTGCCGTTCTCAAAGTTTTAGTCTGTATCCTGTTTTCATCTGGGACTGTTCATTTTCTTCCTAGTAGCTGATACAGTGCTGTGTTTTGGATTCAGTACGAGAAGACACAGGCGGCCGTGCCCACTAAATCCAAAGCTAACAGATAACCAGGCTGCCCAGGGAGGTGGTGCAGTCACAATCCACAATCCCTGGAGATGTTTAAAAACCAAGCAGCTAGAGCACTTGAGGCCATGGTTTAGGGGTTAGGGAGATGCTGGGATGGGGACTGGACTTGATGATCCTGGTGATCCTTTCCAGTGATAATGATTCTATGACCAAACCCCAACATTTATACTGGAAATGGATTACACTGAAGACAGAAACGCATTCATTTTAGGAGGATTACATAGACCATGATTTAAGTAATATTGCCAGGAAGCACACTGCGACACTGCGAGATGGATACCTAACATAAGCAATAGTTATTTGTCCTTCCTAATTCTGTTTCTTTCAGAATAAGTCAGCAAAAAACAAATTCCCACCACAGGTACATTATGGGCTTGATGTACAAGATTAGCAATCTTCTTCTTACTAGGAAGAATTCCCAGTAACTCAGAAAATCCTCTGGGAGACTGGTTGGTAAACAGTCCCAGTTCACAGTGCAAGGAAGAAAATTCTATACACCCCTTCTGCTGACATACTGGCCTTCCTTTATTGATGTTTCAGTACATGCTTATGGACAGCATTAACTTTTGCAAGGATGTTATTTCCTAACAAGCCACCTTTAAACTGGGAGTAAGCAGAAGGAACCAATAAACCAATTAATTGCTGGAAGCAGAAAATTATTGAAAAAGAGAAACGAAAATTGTATTGCAGCATTTGCTTTTCAGGTCCCTCAGTCAGGGCAGAAACCAGTGAGTCAGCCATTAGTAACCCCCAAACACCCTTGGTTCTAAAAACTCGAATGGCTGAAGACATACAGAAACAGAGGTGGAAAGCTGGATGTGAAATCTAACTCCCAGAAGCAGGAGGCATTGGGAGGCACACTGGTCTCCCGTGCGTGCTGGTCTGGTGACTGTCCCTTCATACAGCAACCACACACAGCACTGATTCGTCAGTCAAATCACTAAAACCCTGATCCTCTCAGACCTGCATCCTGCCTTGTGAGCTGAAACAGAAGAGCAACATTTCATAGCGGGTGACAGTCAGATCTTGGTGACAGCAGCACTTCTAAAGGAGAAAAGCCAGAGTTTTGTGGTTGATGGTAAAAGCAACCATAAATAACACCACAGAAGTCACTCAGAACTGATTCAAGATTATGATGTGACCCTTTGGAGCTGTCAGAAATGGCTACAGAAATACCAGAAAGGCAGAACTAAGCATCAAGAAAGAAAACAAGCTGACAATTAGCCCAGACCTGGAAGAGAATGAGTATTTACTATTGCTTTTACAATCATTTTACAAAGGGACCTACCTAAACACTGGTCTATGGTTACTGCAAGAAAATGTCATTCAAGGTCTTTACATGTTTCCTTCAAAGACAGCTGAACTCTGCAAGATGTGCTGAACCAGCTCCTACAGCACTGTACTGCCATGCTTAAGTCGCCTGATGGCATCACAGCCGGGACTCAGATACTTTTCCTTTTGTTTGCTGATTGCTGTGCTGGACTGCAAGTGTTTGACAAGAGCTATCAAGCACAGTTTCTCAGAGGAGACTGGCAGACACCAAGGTCTGGCATGGATGGCACTCTGCTCCCCTCGGAGCACACTGGCTCCTCTCCGACACTCGCGCTGATGGGCAAACTAGCTGTAACCAAATCACCAATGTACAGAAGCATGCTCTGTGTATCAAGCACCAATAGACACCACTATCCACAATGCTTCAAACATCTCTAAACAGTTACACTTTTCACCACAAATCTTTAGCCTCCTGAAACAACTTTTTCCTGATGGAAGCCAAATAGAGAATCCATTGAAGAAGCCAGTTCTTACTAGTAAAGCAGCACAGCAGCAGAGAGAAGATAGCCGAGACATTTCTTGTAAAAATTACCACTTGGTTTGGCTTTGCTAATCTCATTCTTTACAGAACGGGCTTCCTCAACGTTCCATCTCCCAAGGAATGCTCCTGCCTTAGAACTGACAGGAGAAAATACACCATTCTGCAAAATAAAGCTTCACCACATTGAAGAGGGAAAGAAATTTTACGGAAGACTGGGAGCTCCCAGTCTCACTCTGGACTGCAGCACCCTTTTGGATAAATACAGCGAATCAAGTCTTCTTCCAATTCTGTACCTGTAATATGTCAGTACAAAGTGCAGCTGAAATGAAGGTTAGGGATGAAGAAGGGATTACCTCAGTCGGTTGGTGTAGGTATCTACACAGGTCTTCATTTTAGCCAGCAAAGTCCCAACAGAAGCTTGTGACTCCAACTGTTCTTCCTCCTCTTCAGTGCTTTCTCCTGACAGAGGAAGCAGTAGCGGCACCATGGATGTGCAGGATGCAATAGCACGGAGTAATTCTAGCAGAGCTCGGTAAAGGGGAACGTGTCGGGCCATATCCAGAACTAAGAGAGAGAAACAAGTTTACAAGAAATACTGAAATTGAACATACCTCTACTCTTAGTACAGATGTTTTAGATAGAAGTTGAATGTTAACAATTCTGAAAATATTACTGAGATTTAAACAGTAAAAGAATTTGGTAGTGTCTGTAACTGCCATTTATCAACTGTGTTTCTATGGACTTGTCCAGAAAACAACCTGCATGAGATACCTGGAAAGCAAACCTTAGCAGAATCACAGAATCACAGAAACATCGTGGCTGGAAAGGACTTCCAGGGTCATCGAGTCCAACCTTTCTCCTAGTATCTAACTGCTAGACCATATCCCTAAGCGCTGTGTCCACTCGTTCCTTAAACACCTCCAGGGATGGTGACACCACCACCTCCATGGGCAATCCATTCCAGTACCTAACCACCCTCTCAGTAAAGAATTTCTTTCTAACATCCAATCTAAACATCCCCTGATGCAACTTGAGTACATTTCCCCTCATCCTATCATCACTAATTTGAGAGAAGAGACCAACACCAGCCTTGCTACAACCTCCTTTGAGGTTGTTGTAGAGGGCAATAAGGTCTCCTCTCTGTCTTCTCCAGACTAAACAGCCCCAGCTCCCTCAGCCTCTCCTCATAGGGCATGTCCTCCAGCCCCTTCACCAGCTTGGTTGCCCTTCTCTGGACTTGCTCCAGCATCTCAATGTCCTTCTTGTACTGTGGTGACCAACACGCTACACTCCTTTCTAGTAGCTTAATCTACAACATGGCCCAAGCTGTATTTCAACAGAAATTCCTAGTATCTGTGAAGAAAAAAATACAGCAATGTGTGCAGCAGGTAGCATCAATAATGAACGAGATTCATATCACCCACTTTATTTATAGGTGCTTCTCCTTTGGAAAGATTTGTCTGTATTATTGAAACAAGCTAGGTTCTCTACGAAGAGGTCTAGCTGTGCTTTTCATGAAGAGGGGAAGGCAGCATTTGAAACAGCATTTGGCATTCTGCAGAATACGCAAAGGTGAGTAAGAAGGCAAACCTCACTGCCATAGCTCTGCTCAGTGAGATGTACATGTGTGATAGAAGTAAAGGTGGGCATAACGTAGGTATGGGCTCCTTTGACTGAGAAAGACAGGCAGTGGCACATAGTTTGAATGGACTCTCCAGCACCATGATGTTTTGCTTTCCCTATTCCTTGGACAAACACACAATGGGTGTCGTTCCAACTGACTCTGTATCATTAATAGAACTCCTGAAAGCATAGCTATACACAGATCCTTTATCACAGCTGCTTCCCCCTGTCCCTAGGACATGCTATTTTTAACCTAACGCTCCAGATCAAAGTATTTACAAATGACTGAGTTTATGATAAAATAAATTCATGCTTTCTCCAGAAAAACAACAAAGCCTAACAAACAAAAAGCCCCTGACAACTTGCATTAGGACAGACCAAAGCACAGAACTCTTTAAAGTTTCATTTTGCACAGCTCACCCTCCAAGCTACAGCAGATCACAAACTTTCTCTTCCTGTCACCAAAGTCTTCGCTTTAAACATAGCATGACGAGACAGTAAAAATAGCCAAAGCAAAATTCAACCCACCAGTTTGATCTGGGTTTAAAGAGAGATTAATCTCTACCAAGAGTTCTTTGATGAAAAGCTTCACTGGGTGAAGTTCTGCCATGCTGAACAGGAAGAAAACTTACTGAAAAGCAGCATTAATCTGTCAGGCCTGTTATTGTGGCTCTAGAAATATCCTGGGTCAAAATACTTCATATTTTTAAACAAAGCAAATGCCACTGAATCATAGAATCATCTGAGCTTCAAATAACCAGTTTCAAATATCTTTTTGATTCTTAAATTTTAGTGTTACACACACACTTCTAATGCTCAGTCTCCAGTCTCTAGTAACAACCCACAGAACAAGATTTGCTGAGGCATGGTTTGAGAGAAAAGGGGTGAATGCAAGGGCAGGGCAAACAAAAGGAAGAATGGGAAGTCATAGAACCCCCTGAGGTAGCCGCCACCAGAAGTCACCTTCCACCTGTAACACCAAAGGATCAAGCAGCTCCTCAACTGAAACAATAACTGTTTATTATGAAGATAGTGAGTGAAGGAGAGATAGAACCTCTTAGACAACCTCAGCATTTCACTTCCGGAAAGATCTTTCAAGGTCCCCTCCAATCCCTAATGATTCTATGATTCCATGATTTATTTTAAGAATGAAATCTCCATGAGACCAGAATATCTAATCCCATATCCTTCAATGCCTGGTTGCCATCTTCTTTGCTAAAAGGGAGTTAAAATTCAAACAGCACCGGGAAGTAAACAGCACTGACATAACTTTCAAACGGGAATGTTTTCTGTGAAGACAGGAGAGAATTTCTGGTTTCAGCAGATTCAACTCGCTGCACTACTCTGCAATTGTTCCCATGAAACAAATTAAATGCATTCATTTGGTTTCCATTTAAACAATCTTTTAGAGAACAACTTGCAGTTTCTTTACCTTAACACCAGACTCTTCTAAACTCTAGATCTTAATACCATTACATGTCTTACACTGATTTTGTCCCAGGCCTGTATTATACTTACTAAGGATTATGACCCTTACTAGCTCATTTATCTCTCCAAAATGCCAGAATTCACCCTGATCCCCTATCTCAATCCTAAAAGTATTTATCAAGACTGGGTATCTGGGTAAGTACCAGAAAAAACTTTCTGCAAAAACCTAAAAATTGGCTAATTATTGCTTAGCACTGGCTTTATTTGCCAGTTCATCTACTCTTCATGTCTACTTCATAGAAAAGCTCAGGCTGGAAGGGACCTCAGAGATCATCCACCCCAACCCCCTGCCATGGGCAGCAATGCCCCTCAACCACACCTGTACTTGAACACCTCCAGGGAAGGGCAGCCACAGCCTCTCCAGGCAATCAATTCCAGAGTCTCTCCACCCTTGCACTGAACAACTTCTTCCTAAGATCTAGTCTGAACTTCCTGTCCTTTAGTTTCAAATTATTTCCCATTGTCCTACCACTAGATCCCTTGGAAAAAGTTCCTCTCCAGCCTTCCTGTAGGTTCCCTTCAGGTACTAGAAGGCAGGTGTGAGGTCTCCCAGGAGTCTTCTCTCCTCTAGGCTGAACAAGCCCGGCTCCCTCAGCCTGTCCTCAGCTCCAGCCCATGGATCATCCTCGTGGCCACCTCTTGCTCCAACAGTTCCATGTCTTTCTGATGTTGGGGACAGCAAAACTGGATGCAGTATTTGAAGTGGTGGACTCACAAGAGCAGAGTGAAGGCAGATAACCCACTTGCTTCACTTTTGAATGAAAGAGACCGTCAAAGTGACTACAGCGTGAGTTTTCTGCAGATACTGCTCAGCTTTCTGAAACGGGCTAGAAAGACTGAAGCATTTTTGAAATCTCTACAGTTACATGCTATCAGACCTTCTGAACTGGGTCATGCTCTTATTTTTAAGACACTATGTTTAAGCCACTAGCACTACAAGACATTCCTTTGTAAAAGGAACACCTCCTGGCCATACCTGCTGTCTGCTAAGCTGTCCTTTGCCTCCTGGTGTGGGGACAGGGTGTGTATGGATGACTTCACAGCACTCTGCTGGACTGGCAGCCTCAGCAGCTCCAGCAGCATTCAAACTGGAACCCCAGTGTTCAGGCTGTACCACTCATACTCCACCATTACTGCTTTTAGCATTTGCAGCCTACTGGGAATTTTGATAGGTGTCTTCCCTTAGATAGTGTGATGTTCATATTTGACGAGATTGTTTAAAATACTAAATGATGCAAAGTTGAAACAAAAACATTTCAAATCCTGCAACCAAGCCTTTTACAACATCTGAATTAAAATGTCTCAAAGAATGAAATACAAACCTGACAATAAATCCTATTTCTATCAAACAGAAGCAATGGATCCTGCTCTACTGGGGGGACTGGGCTAGATTATCTTTCAAGGTCCCTTCCAATCCCTAACATCCTGTGATTCTGTGAGCTGTGGGTCTTACACACTGACATCTTACCCACTGAGATGCAGCAATTTGGGATTTAAGCAAATACAAGCCACAATGAAAAACAAGCATTAGAAGTGACCCACTGCTTTCTTCTAAGCATGTTGTTCCTTGGGAACACACACAACTGTTTTTTTGCCAGGAAGGAGTAGCATAATGTGATACTCAAATTAAAGTAGCTTCTTGTGCAGAAAAAAACTCCAACATACCACAGAACAGAAACACTTCTGACTATAACTGAGCTATAATCTGAAGAGCACGAGCACATCTTTTGATTTTTAGGGGCACCCACACATGGCCACCAAACTGCAGCATTCCTAACAAAATGAAAATGGGATATTAAAATTCTTGTCTTGCAAAAATGACAGATGGATGCTTTCTCCAGGACTCTCTGCTACCCCTACAGACATTATTAAATAATGACAAATACTCTCTCCAAACAGGTCAGTCTGGTGCCTTCAGACTGGATGGTGCTGGGTGTTAGGTCACACCAGCTGTGGGGTCTTCACAGCTGCCCATTTCTGTGCTCTTGGTGCTCCCTGATTCTGCAGGGCAGCAAACTGCTGCTAGAAAGTCCAACACTCACTAGAAGAGACCAGTTCAGAGAGCACCCAACTGACCTGCTCATATGTTTCCTTAAGATTTCTTCCATTACTACTACGTGTCACGTACTTACATCAAGAGAAGTAAGGCTTAAATAATTTTTCACTAGACTCAGAGCAGAGATCTGCACTCGAATTTTATCACGTTTCCTTCTTTGCCCTAAACATCCGTGGCAGGACAGGGCTGCCTGATGACACCAGCATTTGCCTTGGAGATGGCTCCAAAAGCAGTGGAGCACCTGACCCAGAGTGCTTCCCCTATGAACTTCCCCACAAGCTTCTCTAATTGCTCTATTTGGTAAATACACATCCAGCTCTCACCTTTTGGCTATACCAGCAGATAGCCAGTTCAAACAGTGGAGCGTGAAGCAGAGCACAAGCTTAAAACTGCAGCTGAACTGGGTGACTGGGCAGCCAGTGCAGTAGTCCTGTAGGGCAGCCCCCTGGCCACATCCTAGAGTGAGGGAGCAGAGCCAGGAGGTGACAGAGCAGCAGGGCCATGCGGTGGGAGCAGTGACGGCAGTGCTAGTGATGCCTGGAATCTCAGTGCTACCACAGACAGCTGATTTAAAGGACAGTAACAGAAGCATCGTTATTATCACCTTTGTATTACTAATTGCAGGAATTATGAGTTCCTGACGGAAAAGTGGACAGGCTAAAAACCTGGCCAATGCGTTATTATCCTTGACAATTAGCAAGGAAGTTCACTGTTAGCACTCTGGATGAGAGGCAACATGCATACATGCTCACAATTCACACCCAAACAGTGTCTCAAGTCCAAATTTACTCTGTTGCATTCATGAAAAGCAGGCATCTCAGGAAAGCCACTGTAATTTACTAAGATACAGATGTGTAATAAGATTCTGGAAAATACCTCAGCATAGTGGGATGTCTTACCTTTCCCTGCCTCGCCTTTGGGTACTAAAGGACAAGTCTGAGGGGGATCACTACAATTCAGCTAACCACTTGCCACGGCACCTGCAATTTAGAAACACTCCAGAGGCTAAAGATGTAAAAAGCAGAGATTTCATAGAATCAGGTGTCCCTTATGTGCTAATAACAGCAGAACTGAGGGGCCCAGAACTGGACATAGTACTCCAGATGTGGTCTCACCAGGGCAGAGTAGAGGGGGAAAAGAACCTCTCTCCATCTGCCAACCAGCCCCATTCTGATCCACCCCAGGATGCTGTTGGCCCTCTTGGCCACAAGAGCACACTGCTGGCTCATGGCCATCCTGCTGTCCACCAGGACCCCCAGGTCCCTTTCTCCTACACTGCTCTCCAACAGCTCAGTCCCCAGCTTATACTGGTATCTGGGGTTTTTCTTGCCCAGATGCAAGACTCTACACTCACCCTTGTTAGACTTCATTACATTTCTCTATGTCCAGCTCTCCAGCCTGCCCAGATCTCGCTGAATGGCAGCACAGTCTGCTGGGGTGTCAGCAACACCACCCAGCTTTGTGTCATCAGCAAACTTGCTGACAGTGCATGCCAATCCCTCATCCAAGTCACCTATGAACAGATTGAACAGGACTGGTCCCAGCACTGACCCCCATGGGGCACTCCACTAGATACAGGCCTCCAACTAGACTCTGTCCCATTGACCACCACTCTCTGGCTTCTATCCTGCAGCCAGTTCACAATCCACCTCCCTGCTCGATCATCCAGTCCACACTGCCTCAGTTTGGATGCAAAGATGCTGTGTCAAATCACAGAACCATAATGGCTGGAAAGGACCTCCAGGGTCATCCAGTCCAATCTTTCTCCTAGTGTCTAACTGCTAGACCATATCCCTAAGTGCCACATCCACTCATTCCTTAAACACCTCCAGGGACGGTGACACCACCACCTCCCTGGGTAATCCATTCCAGTACCTAACCACCCTCTCAGTAAAGAATTTC